>SSNS01000001.1:5530882-5662255 GCA_006937985.1 Aphyosemion australe
TTTTGGGGGGGGGGGGGGGGGGGGTGATGTGTAATTGTTTAGACGTGACAGTGATGGTACTCATCTCTCAAAAGCATAAATGTGTGTGGTGTGTGTGTATAATAACATATTTATACACACACACACACACACATATATATATAAAATCTAGTTTTCACTTTATAGAAATAAAGCAAGACATTCAAAAATTCAGCTTGCATAATATTCAGTCTATATATATATATATGTATATGTATATAAATATATATATATATATATATATATATATATATATATATATATATATATATATATATATATATATATATATCGGTATCGACCCAAAATTCAAATCAGTGCATCCCTAATTGAAACATATGAGACATTTTGGTGATCAACAAAGTAAAATGTAGCTCTTTAGATGTTTTCTCCAGGTGTTGACAGCTGTTATGACCTTGCTGCTGTGACGTGTTTAGTCATAATTAGTTATTTAAAAACACCCTAGTTGTGTGTGGCTGAGCAGCAGGTTCTCATGGCTCCGCTGGTATTTAAACCATAGCTTAGTTCCTTTACAGCTGGGCTACACTCATCGATTTTATTTTCATGAAGGTGTTTAAAATAGCTTTTCTGGTTGATCTGCATATATCACATGCACTGCATCAACATGTGTGACCCCACTCCTCCGTGCTCGTTCTGGCTCTCGAAGCTCTTTGCTAAGCTTTTCTTGAAATATCTCCTCTTGGTTTCAAGTAAAACAAACAGTCTACAACTCTCTCAAAACAGATATCGCAGCCGCCGCACTGTTTGTGCAGCACGACGTACAGTTCCATGTGAGAGTCCGTCGGCGGGCCTCGAACCTCAAACTCTCAAAACACAGAGCGTAATTTCCTCTTAATCAGTCAAAGGATTTAAAACCAGCAGCTTTCTGACTCCACACGGATCGCTCGTCTGAATTATTCCAACTTATAAACTGTCATCAAAAAGCGTAGCCTGGTGGTTTCAGTCGTACAGTTATTTTCCCTTTTCTACCTCTGTCACTGTTCCGTGTGTGTGTGTGTGTGTGTGTGTGTGTGTGTGTGTGTGTGTGTGTGTGTGTGTGTTGATGTCTCCTTCTGTTTCCACTGAGTTTTGGTTTCTTTAGTAAACATTCCTCTGCAAAAAGGTTTGAGTTCTGCAGAGTGTGATGAGGTCAGAGCACACCTCACCCCCCCATCCTCATTGTCAAACTGATAACCTCTCTCTCTCTCTGTCTCTCTCTCTCTCTCTCTCTCTCTCTCTCTCTCTCTCTCTCTCTCTCTCTCTCTCTCTCTCTCTCTCTCTCTCTCTCTCTCTCTGTGTCTCTCTCTCTGTCTCTCTCTCTCTCTCTCTGTCTCTCTCTCTGTGTCTCTCTCTCTGTCTCTCTCTCTGTCTCTCTCTCTCTCAGATAATGATCCATCATGATAATGGAGCTTTAATGACTGCAGTAAAACTCGTCCTCAGCAAAACTCCGTCTTACACACAAACACACATTTAACTCCTCACCTTCATCTTCACCACCCACTGTTTACTCGGCCACTTGATTCATCTGGACTGAAACTTTAGCCTCCTGCCACACACACACACACACACACACACACACACACTGGCAGGAGCCATAATTCTGGCTGCACTAACTTTCTGTCCACTCACATTAAGTCATCCACATTTCTTTTTCTACCACACACTCGGATCTCCTGAGGCAGCTCTGAACTGCAGCATCCAAACTGAAACCACACAACCTGTTTATATTTAAATCTCAGGTCCTAATCAAGCTTTGGGTTGGACGTACAACAGGAAGTAAACTGCTTAGCAACAGCAGGACCTTTTTTCTACAGGAGGATTATATTATTATTTTACCCTCTGTTAAAAAACACGAGCCAGTTTTACTAGTTTTGGCCATAAGCACACGTTTTATTTTTATAATGTTTTTTTTTTTTGTGATTTAAAGATTTTACAGCTCAGCTTTATGCTGAAGCCATCAGTCACGTTTGGAGGTTAGTTCAGTCTTGTACATGTGGCATGGTTAAACTGTGCTGCTGTAAATCACAATGTGGATCATTTCTGCATCTCGTGTGTGTGTGTGTGTGTGTGTGTGTGTGTGTGTGTGTGTGTGTGTGGGTGGGTGGGTGGCTCGGCTACATCCCCCTTCATGACCAAATAAGTCATTCATAATGGTGTATTCTTTATAGTGGAACACCAAATGAGGAATATGACAGAATATGATGCTGAAAGATATAAATGTATTAGTTAAAATAGAAAAATAATCACATTTAAATCAGAAGAAATCATGTAATTATTTAAGAACGCTCTTGTTTTTTTTTAAGTTTAAGTTTACGTAACACGGAAGACTTTAATGTCAGCTATGAGGAATGGCCTGTATTTGTGTAGCGCCTTATTAGGGTTCTACAACCCCCCAAGGTGCTTTACAACACAATCAATCATCCACCCATTCACACACTGGTGATGATGAGCTACATCATAGCCACAGCTGCCCTGGGGCGCACTGACAAAGGTGAAACTGCCGAGCACAGGCACCACCGGTCCCTCTGACCACCACCAGCAGACAAGGTGGGTTAAGTGTCTTGCCCAAGGACACAACAGCAGCATTCTGGATACTGGACAACCCGCTCTACCTCCTGAGCTACTGCTAGCTAGTTATATTACATAGTGTGCTGCAAACACGCTTCATTCTTTGTGTTTGATCCGATTACGGAGTGATTTTCTCAGGTGTAGGTCAAGGCTGTGTGGGAAAGCAGCACACACACACACACACTAAATACTCTCTTTTATCTCTCCTCAATTGTCTTATTTCCTTATCTTTATTGCCGTGTTTTTCTGGGATATTGCCGCTAAATTGAAGAGCCGTTAAACAGAATTACCTGCAAACATGGTTAAGCTGACATATTGGAGATGTTGTTTGCAGTAAAACACACACACACACACACACTGTGTCCTGAGGACGTCAGGGTCGTTATGAGAATGATGAAACAGGTCTTTAACAGAGATAAAAAGTCTTCTCACTGCTCCAGCTGGTGTTTTGTAGTCATTCATGTGTCTCAGAATCCCGTTTCACAGCCTCTCTAATGGTTTTTGGATCTCGGTTAGAAGCATGTGTTTCCTATTTACATCACCTGGAAAGAGTGACGGAGTCAGACGGAGCGTTTGGGTGTGGGGGGGGTGGGGGGTGGGGGGTGTGCCAGTGGGGCTTTCAAATAAACCAAACGTTGGTCTGACAAACAGGGCAGAGCCGAGCATCGCTCCTTCTCTCCTCCTCTAATCACTCATTCTGTTTAATTCCATTATTGGTTTTCCTGCTTTTAATCTTCTGTTTCATGTGCAGCTCCCTCCTTTAACTCTACCTTTCCCAATTATGATGCCTCATATAGATCATAAACATCTAAAACACCCACACACACACCACCTGCATCATCTGTTCAATGCTTCTCTGCAGCCTGCCTCTAATCTGCATTTCTGTTAATATTTGCAATACTTTTAATTTGTTTCAGATGTATATTTAGGTAATATGCCAGGGTCAAAGAAAATAGCTTGAATTTGTTATTATTTTAATGAAATTCCAGTTTAATGTTTACAGGTTGGTCTTTTTTTATTTCTTTGTGCAGCTGCAGTTCTGCAGGAGTCTCTTTTTTAGGCTGATTCTGATTTATTCAGCTCTGACATATTGATTCTGATATTTACTAATCCTGATTTTTCTCCAGTTCAAAGTATTTCAGAAGTTTTGGATAGCACAAACTAAAACCAATACCCTGATTTTTATAAAACGGCTCAAAACTGATCCTGACTTATTCCTTGATGTCGCAAATTACCCAACTTTTTCTAAATCAAGCATCCTGACGGTCTTTCAGTAAAGCTTCTCATTTTCAAACTGGACTCAATAAACTAGCTTCTCTGCGGGTAATCAGCTGTATGTGTATGAGATTTATAGGCAGAGTTTCATTCATCATTAACGTTATTACTCAGAGCAGTTTTACACATGAATAACGGCTCTGTGTTTCAAAATACCACCGAGGCTTTCTGGCTGGAAGATGAGAGGAGAGGAAAGAGGTTAGGATATAACAAGGGAATTTTAGCCAATATCTGACCCGAGCCTCACACACACACACACACATATAAATGTGGGCTTATGTTACATGACTATTTTAGCGGCACTCTTATTGATACAGATGTATTGGTCATTAAGCCAGTTAGATTTGACGTCTCAGCTCGAGCGACGCCAAAGAAAATAACATTGGCGCTTTCTAGCAGAAATGTTCCGCTCTGCATGAGGGGTGTGTGTGTGTGTGTGTGTGTGTGTGTGTGTGTGTGTGTGTGTGTGTGTGTGTGTGTGTGTGTGTGTGTGTGTGTGTGTGTGTGTGTGTGTGTGTGTGTGTGTGTGTGTGTGTGTGTGTGTGTGTGTGTGTCACCTTAAACATGCTGAGAACAGCCCTACTTTAAAGGTCAGTCTCCTGACTCTGTGATCCATTGGATGTGACTGAACCGTTCGGCTGTATGGAGTTAGCCTCACGTAAGGAGAACTACAGCGATCCATGAAAACAGGAGCAGAGGTCTGGGGTTCCTCGTGAGGAACATGGACTCGATGTGTGAAAATGAGAAAGCAGTCGACATAAACATCCATTAATGATGTCTTTTTTTATTAAGGCAAACATTTGAGACCTTTTTATGTTTCATGTCTACAAATTTTTACGGATTATTTCCATAAAATACAAATACTTTATTCTTTTACTTTTTTTATTTGTTTTATTTATTTATTTACAACGAGATCAAATGATAGATTCAGTCCCACAAATAGCAAAAGATTATTTTAGGAAAGGAAAAGAAAATGGTATAAACAAATAATGTATTGCAATTAAATGAATGATTAAAACCATTAGAAAGTTATTCATAGCAGGTACATGATTTGTTCTAAAAATAAGATGAAGCACCACTTTTCATTAAAACATTGTGTTTGGTGTGTTGTTGAGCTGGTAAAATTAAAATACTTCACAATCACATCATTTTTCCTTTTTTAATT
Source organism: Aphyosemion australe (assembly GCA_006937985.1). Classification (NCBI taxonomy): domain Eukaryota; kingdom Metazoa; phylum Chordata; class Actinopteri; order Cyprinodontiformes; family Nothobranchiidae; genus Aphyosemion; species Aphyosemion australe. The sequence continues at coordinate 5,535,909 of SSNS01000001.1, forward strand.
ATAAGAACATTTTTGGTCTGACCAGCAAGGACCTTCAGTTTGATGATTATGGCCTGTGTGTGATGTCATCAGTCTTCCTACTAGACTCTAGTAGTTGAGTCTACTACTCTTCTCTAGTAATACAGAGTAGCGTAGTAGTAGACTTTACTACTAGAGTCTACTACTAGAGTCTACTACTAGAGTCCAGTAGTACACTCTAGTAGTAGACTTTAGATTCTACTCCTGGACTCTACTACTAGAATCTGCTACTCATTTCATTTCATAGCTGTATGAAATAAGCACAATACAATATTTATAGGGTCTGTGTGTGATTATTGTTTAACAAAGAGGTGATTTTTATGCTTTAACGTCGGTTTTCTTTGCCAACTTGGAGAACAAACCTAGCTTAAACACAGCTGCCCTAAAATCTCACTAATCAACTACGTTATTGTGTTGATTCTGACTGTAAAATTACCTCACAGGTTAAAGATTTACTACAATTTTACTTTAAAATCATTCTTGGTTTAAATAAATCTCCCTTCTCCTTTTCTGTCCTCTTTCAGTTGGAGGCGGAGTTAGCGTTGTGTGAAAAGGAGGGGGCGGAGCTCCAGGAGTACGCCAACCAGGTCCTGCAGCAGATTGCTGACCGATGCCCTGATATCTTGGAACAAGTCGTCAACGCCTTGGAGGACAGCTGCTGACAGAACACACACACACACACACACAGGTCTGCATGCATTATGTTACTTTTAACACACATACAGAAAGCATCAGAAGTCTCCTGTTAGGTCCCACTCTTCCCCTGATAGTCAGAGAAAACCAGTGTCGGATGGGATTCCTGCTCCTCGAGAGTGTGTGTGAGGAAAAACGTAAATTCCACAAAATGTGTTTCATTTGAAGAACTGAATCTGTGTGAGAGCTGGAGGAAGCTGTCATGTTTAGTGATTTATTGGCCTGCAGAGGAACTCAGAATAGATATATTTTTCTAACTGCTCTGAAGACGAAGACGGCGTCTCTGCTGCATCAACGCTTGGACCATCGCGTGTCCCAACGATCAGCAGTCGCTCTGAGGAGACACGTTCCTGATGCTACACTTGCACGTTGTTGCCACATTTTTGTTTGGTTAGCTCACTGAAGTGTTTATTTCAGCTGCCTTTTAGCTTTTTGCATCGTTTGCTGCTATCTTTTTAACCTTTTTGTTGCATTTCTTGTGTTTTCCTCTCTGGTGTCTGATAAAATGTCTTTTTCTTTAGCTTTTACCTCCAGGTGGTTGTCAGCTGTAAAGATGGATGATTTATCAGGGAGACATGACGCTTTGGCCCATCAGAGTGAAAGGCACAAATCTCGCAGCAAACCTTTATTAAAACACTTCTGCGCGTTTTAAAGTTGTGGATTTGTTCAGTTTTGGCGTTTTTGCTCAAATGAGCTCAGATCATTCCTCTTAAATCCAAATCATAGCTGTGTCTTTGGAGTAAATGTGGTTAAATCTGAACTCCCACTTTTCTGTAACTTCATCCTACTTTTTCACGAGAGAAAGATTATAGAATTAAAGTTATATAAATAGATCTATTTTTTCTTGTTCTACATAAATGGTTTTATTAAAAGTGTCATCTCTTTGCCGTTTGCTGCAGATCGTGTGGACGTTTCTGCACCGACTTCTGGTTTTGTGTCAAAGTTTGTTTTATTTTAACTCCAAGCTTTTATTTCCAGTCTGAATGTCCTCCATGATTCCTGTAAAACATCACCTGTTGGACTCAAAGCCTCAACACCCAGATTCAGACCTGATCTAAAAAATATCTACTTTTTGTTCACCACAGATCAAAACCAAAATAAGGGCTTTGAGTTTGTCTGCAGCTTCTCAAATGGAAGATTTAATGATCCCACAGAGTTTATGGAAGGTTTAAAAAGAAAAAGTTGGTTTATTTTAAGAAGAAAAACCCATCGGATTTAAACTCGTGTTGTAAATTCTCCTTGGCTTCTTGGGTTTTTCTTTTTTTATTTCTGTTTAGCGATGACTGAGACTCACTTTGAAGTTGTTGTGGATTAAAAATCTGAATGAGTGAATGGAATAAAATATGGATTTTATTGTAACTTTGATTCATTTCTCGTCTTTTACAGTTTTGCTGATTTAGTGGCTCAGTTCTGACCTGTTTGAACCTAACTCAACTGTATCGTGCTATTTTACACCTTCCAGAGCAACAATATAAACACACTGTATGATAAAATATTACCGTTGGCACCTTTGAGATGTCCTTTTTTATGAAACGTAATTTTTGTGACACATTACTGCAACTGGGAAATAAGACGCTTGGATTCAATGAGACCCCTACCAAGTTTATAGCACATTTTAAAACAGTGTGACAGCTGAACAAAGATACAAAATACGACAAATATAAAAAAAAATAGCACAGAAAAGTCAGACAGTGAGATACAATGAGATAAAATCAGCGTTCCAAAGCAAAATAAAAATAATGGACCTTAAGACGAGCTAGCGAGGCCAGAGCTTTAGGACGACGCAATCAGCTGACCTTAGGAATCGCGATGGCACATATGGATTATCTGTGTAAATTCCACAATAGTACACAGCTGCAGACCCAGAGACTGGAGATTCTGACCTGCTGCAGATTCACACTGTCATACCCCCCACCCACAACCACCACCACAGAAAATTCTCGGTCAGAGGGTCAGGCCGCTAACACACACACACACACACACACCACTTGAACGTAGAAATGGTAGCAGCTTCCCAGCCTGTCACAGTTCATCCCTGATGCTTCTCCACCAAACTTTACAACCCTTCAGCTAGCAGCTTGCGGTTACCGTTTTGGTTGTACTCATGGCCCTGGCCTATCCATCGTGTGGTTTCAATGTTTGAGTGGCGCCGGTTTGAAGAAGTAACCCGTCTGAAAACCCGCTCCAGTACTGGTGGTGGTTTGATAAGCAGTTTGTGAAATCACCGTCACATTCTGGCGCGGGTTATTAGAGCTCCTGAAGATAAAATCCAACCATTTCTGCAGATTCTCCAGGAAGCCAAGAGCAGCTTTGGGGGTGTTTTTCATGAGGAAACAACAACATGACATGATCAAAAGCTCCAAAAAGTGGATTTTGCATGATATAGTCCCTTTAAAAATGCACTATGGTCTTTAAAATGAGCATCATTTACTTATCATTTTAATTTTGCATCAAGCCTGAACCTGATCTTGCAGAGGTCAAAGTTAATTTCTTTTCTTTATAAAAGTAAAGTTTCAAGCTACATTTTTCTTTCTGTTCCTTTTCTCCTCTGATTCTGCTCCTTTTTTCCTCATTTCTCCGTCTCCGTTCTCTATCTCCTTCCACATGCAGGCTATAAAGGGCCTGTTATCTTGTCACAAGTGGTTTATTTTCCTCTCCGCCCACAATAAGAGCATAACTCCAGATGCCAGGCCTCTTTTATCTGGCTTCAGAGGGGCCTCGTCCTGCAGCACACGGACAAAAACACTCCAGCGGTGCTTGTTGTCTGAAACTGAACAGCCTGGAAACTGTCGGAGTTTGTTTTGTTGTGAACGATATGTGCAGCTTTTATACAAACACTCAGTTTATGCATTTACCTCCAGCAGAGCTCTGCTGACCTTGACCCTTGACCTTCTCTGGTAAGAGTTTCCACTCTGGGATCATCAGGGTAACACGACGTTCCAAGAAGCAGCTCGAGACAGTCTGTAAATGTAACACGCTCCGGTGTTTACCCCCACATATGGCAACGCTTGGGGCCGGCATCTGCTCTCATGGAGGACGACTTCTGTTTTCTTCATCTACTGTCCTAATAAAAGCCAGCGGAGTGAGGCTGAGGAGACGGACGGAGCAAGGAGGAAGAGATACGGCCGCCTGACTTACTGATTTATGGGATGGAGACGGTTTGATAGAAAAGTGGAGACGCGGCACACTGAGCACCAAACATTTCATCATCTGTGCTCGGGCTCAGAGCTGATGGGACTTTAACTTTGTCAGAAACTTTATTTTACATGAAATGTATATATATATATATATATATATATATATATATATATATATATATATATATATATATATTCTGATAAACAATTGAAAAAGTATTAAAAAAGGATGTGAATATTATTTTTATATGTAAAATTGCTTTTTAAAGACCATTTATAAATCAAGACAATTATTTACAAAGTGTCTAAACATTCATGTTAATTTACAGTTTTTGCAAGAATCTGTGAATAAAATGAGTTTAAAAAGCGTCGGAACAAACATTTGTGTGGAGATTTGTCAAATTTATTTCCTACAATAAAACATGATGGAGACATCCCATGTGAAACACAGTAAGTATGTGATGGGCAGGATCCCTGCCAAACAGAAGTTGTGTTTGTTTTATCCAGCTGGGAGCACCAGACGGGAGGAGTTTGCCCTACGGAAGACTGACGGGCAGCTGAGATTTGACTCACCGGTCCTGATGCTGCAAAAACAAGTGATGTAACTGTGTCGTGTTTTAGAGCTGCAAACATTCAAACCACAGTTTTCTCTGCAGAAAGTGTCCATGAGATCCTGCAGATGCTGTTGCCTCACGTCACAGGAATTTGCAGGAAAACATCAGATGTGTATCCGTCCTTCATGTGTAATGGATGTTCGTACAGGAGGAATAAAGATTTGACTGACTGCAGTGGGGTGTGTCTCCGGCTTGGAGGAGATGTGGTTTCAATCATCACATCACACATGACTGAAGAGAGGGAGAACGAGGGTGATGAAGAGGAGGAGGAAGAGTTAAAACACACATTCAGGCTCATTTCAATGCTAAATAACAAAAGACTGCAAATGTGATTTGAATAGAAACTGGTTTTTGTTTGTCTGACAGATTTGTGTTTCTGAGAATTAAGTTTTTTTAGAATAAATAAATGACTGTTGGATGGAAGATGGGAGGTTGAAGGAGAGGACAGCTGAGTAGGAAACAAACCAAGAGGAAACAAAAACAGAAGAGTCAAGCTGCTAAAATAAACTGTTAGCTGCTGAAAGTCCAAACATCCTCCAACACTAACAGCTTCTGTCCCTCCAGTTCTGTCACCTAGTTTTAAAATGACTAAACAACAGAGACGGAGACGTTCAAGCTCACCGATGTGGTCAGAAATCTACTAGATGCCTATGGAGACTTTAAATTCAGACTTTTTTGTCTCTGATTGTTGATGCTTTACAACACTTTGCATATTCTTTTCATTTAGCTTCTCTTAGTGTGTTTTTGTTTCATTCCTTTTGTCTCAGTGCCTCTGTCCAGAGCCATTCTGACAGTTTTCTAACACTTTCTGGTCTTTTAGCATTCACACTTTAGATTTGGGCAGAATATTTTCTGTGTTATGAAGGATTTGTTTTCCAGTTTTAATCTATTTGCTACCTGTACACACACACACACACACACACACACACACACACAGCTTGTTTTATTCATAATGAAAGTCATTGGAGGTCAACAGGGTCAGCGTTCACCTCATTAGCCTTATCCGCGTTAGCTGTGCAGACTCACACAGGTGAGCTAAATGAAGCTAATTAGCTCCTAATCAGGCTGATAACGAGCTGCTTGAGCTGATTAGTTATCTGGTGTCTCTGAGAGGTTGCGGGTTCGAATCCCGCTCCCGGACAGCCTTTTATAACCCGGTCTCATTATGTGAAGTTAGACATGCAGCTAGCCAGAGGTAGAGGACAAGCCTTTTGTTTCTCTCCACTTCATCGTTCTTCCTCGAACTTCTCGCTCCGGACGCGTAAAAACTTGTGGAGAGCTCCGGCGCGCGCGCCTCCTCCTCCTCTTCCTCCCTCCCTCTTCCTCTCCTTCTGTGTCGTTATTCAGTTATAAAGTTTGTCCGTGAACGTTTCTCTCGTTACTCCTGACACCTGTTGCTGGAAACCACGCGGAGCTGAGCTCAACGGAGGAGCGGCAAAGTTTGGAAAAGTTTTGGACAGATCCACGGATCATCACGGACCACCGGCTGCCTCTCATACACACACACACACACACACACACACACACACACACACACACACACACACACACACACACACACACACACACACACACTCCTCTGTAAACCTCTCGTAAAAATAGGAGCGCTTTTGTGACCCAACGAGGACACTTCGGCATCGAGGAGTGAAGGAGGAGAAGGAAGGAAGTGTGTCCAACAGAAGAGACACTCGGAGGATTTTGTGAGACTCGTAAAGTGGACCTGAAAGCTTTCGTCCCTCCATAAAACACAAACCTTCAGCTCGGGCTGGTTTCCAGAGACACTCGGAGGTGTTGAGTCCCTCGGATGGTGAAAGTTTTCTTGGAGAGCTGAGCAACTTTTAGTCATCAGTCCAGGTAGGACCTGCGTTTGTCTCTTCTAATAAAACGGATCGTTTTATTAAAAGTACTTTAAAAATGGAGAATATAAACTCTTATGCTGATTTTTTCTGAATTATTTTACAATATTTCGTCATTTGGACACTTTTCCAGCTTTAATGACTGATTTTCTTTCTTTATTTGTTTGATCTTCATCATAAAAGTGGATTTTTCTGAGTTTCTGGATGTAAATAATGAGTCTGAACTTGACTTCTGCTGCTGAAGTCAAGGTGAAAAAGTTTGACTGCTGTTCCCTCCCCCAGTGTTTCCATTGTCACAGTCTTCTTACATTACTAGTGTGTGTGTGTGTGTGTGTGTGTGTGTGTGTGTGTGTGTGTGTGTGTGTGTGTGTGTGTGTCTGCCAGCCCCATCAGCCTAAATGAAGGCAGCTCTCGCTCTGCGGTGGAGACCAGGACTATTTTGGTCGAAATGTTGCACAAATGTTTCTCTCAGTTCAGAGAAATTGCTCTGCCTTCATTTGGGCCAGAAGCTGTGTGCATGACTGCAGCTCTGGGGGGAGATCTGGACAGCTATCCTAAAACACACAAGTGTCTCAGTGACACCGGAGGAGGATGTTTACTATCCATGAGGAAAAGCTAGCCTGGAACAACTGATGTGATGCAGCAGTGATCCACTATTTAACCACAGCTAGAGACGCTATTATTTAGTTAGAAACTTCAGAGGAGGAAAAACATGTCTGCTGCTTCTGAGGATTAATGTGGAAACTGTTAACAAAACAAATCTGATACAATTACAGCAAAAAGTTCTCATGAAGCACAGAAATCTGTCTTTAGTCTGTTTGAAATGTGGCTTTTTGTTTGTTTCACTGAGACGTTAAGTGATTTTTCAACAAGCAGCTGCGTCTAAACGTGCTGCAGAAGCATGAGCACGTTTTAAAAGAGAGCAAAAAACAAGCTGTGCTGTAAATATGTCCATTTATGTAGAAGAGGATGGATTATTAAAAGGAGGGCAAAGGTTCCACGAGTCAGAGGGGCCGGTTTCAGTCAGGGAAATGTAATGATTACCAAGAACGAGTCACATAACTGCTAAAACACGCAGACGTGATGTGACTACAGAACAGAGAAGAAGAACCTGAAGCAGGACAAAAACCAGAATAAAGAAATTCTAACTCACTTCAGGTTCACAAAGAGAAGTGAAAATGACCAAAAAGAGACAAACGGATTATTAAAGAGGTCCAAAAATGTCCTAAAACTCACAGAAGTGACACCAGTGGTCCAAAATGGGACAAAAACAGACGGTGAGACATAAAGATGGTGACAAAAACACAAAGGACAGACGAGATGATAGAATTAGCACCATGAGATTCAGTTAAAGCAAACATATATAACATGAGGCATAAATTAAAAATGACAGCACAAGTTAAATCTGGAGACATGGGAAAAACTGAACAAAGAAGAAGCTCAACATAAGTTTTTAAAACTAAATATCTTCAGAAGACAATTGTAAATAAATGTGGGTGTGCTGTTTTTGTGGAACAAGAGTTTTTAGTCTATTTCTGCTGATGGAGATTTAAATCTGTCCTTTTTTCCATCAACAAGACGACCTCTGACCTGTGTGACTGGGTTTCATGCTGACCTTTGACTCAGTTATTATTCAAACATGAAGATTTAGCCTTTAAAATAAGCTGTTGTGAGTATTTTAAATGGATGTTTTGCATTAATTTTTAGTTGTTCTGTCATAAAACAACATTTTACTGATATATATTAACCTGATTATAATTCAGTGATGGAACTGATAGAGAAACTCCTCATCGATGACCTGCAGCAGCTGATTTAAATGTGTCGTGTGTGTGTGTGTGTGTGTGTGTGTGTGTGTGTGTGTGTGTGTGTGTGTGTGTGTGTGGATGGTAACATTAGATGTGTAGATAGAGGTGGTGAAAGGTGTTGCTGTCAACAGGTTGGCCATTAGAGAGATAATCTCTCCTCCTCCTGCCTCCAGGCCAGAATCTCTGCTCCTTCTCCTCCGTTCCTCCCAGTTTATCGTCCTGTTCCAGACGTTTCTGGAGCAACTTTTACACATTTAAAACAAAATGTATTTGTCACATTTTAAACGTAATGAGTCTAGTGGGGTTTATAAAATCTGTCTGGTCTGAAGCTGTGAGCGTCTCACTCCTCTGTAATTAGGGAACGTGAGTGAGTGAGTGGACATTTGAGAAGACGGGTCATCCCAGCCATAAACGGGTCCTGGAGGTCATTCAGGAGAGCGTTGTGGAGTTTGAGTTTAGACTTCTGTTAGATGAAGATGCAAACTAATGTTTAAATGATAATGAACAAAGTCATCTATCCAGTCTATGAAAACTCACTTTGACCCGTAAACTTTCCCCAAAAGTCTCAGTGATCATTTTGGTAAATGTGAGATGAGCCTGTTGTGTTGCTTTTGTATTTTGGCCTCAGAAATGAGGCCATCTTTGTTAATCATGACCTCTGACCTTTACCAACTAAAGCCTGCTGTGCTTTAGATGTTTTTTGTTCCTGAATTCCCTTTTAAATGGGCATGACGTGTTGCTTTTTGAGATCTTTTAACCTTCTTGTTCTTATGAAGGTGATTTATTGATTCTCCAGGTCTGGCAGTAATCAGGCCAGGGTGTGGCAGGTGTCTGATTTCAGCTAGAGTTAGCATCTGCACTTGCTCTTTAAGAAGTGGTTGTAGGTGCAACAATAGAACAAGGTTTCCAGCCGTCGGGATGCCATGTTTTGCTGCTGATACGTGAAGTGAGCAGCCAGCACCACGTCCAGTAACGACCTAAACTCACTCTGGCTTTAGATCTTTTATGGTCGCTCCTCTTCTGAGAAGGATAATGACATCTTCTGGGCTCAGAAGCTGCTTGACTTGCCGAGTCCACCATTTTCCCCAGTGCCAGCCTCGCTGTGCTGAACGGGCTGTTTACCGTATTTGGAAACCCGCAATGGTGCCCTCTAGTGGCTGGTAGATGTCAACATAAACCCGTCAATATAAATATTTGATTATTTTTTATAAAAAAGAGTCCCTTTTAAAGGAAATACTGTACCTTCATTCTGCACACCTCTAAACGCACCGTGGAGGTATTATTATTTTAAATATAGCTTTTTATTAAATTGTTCCATATTCAACCTTTAAACCCAGAATCAGGCTCAAACCCACAACCAGATTTAATTTGGGACATACTTTATGATGACTCTTAACTTATGATACTTTTATGATTTGTACAAAATATGTTCATGAAGTTCTCTGCACTAAATCCCTCTGACATGAAGCAGTTTCAGCAGTTTTATTCTTCCAGAATCAGCCGTTTCAGGGCTCTGTCGCTTTAAGAGAACAAGCTGCTGCTGGACACAAACGCCTCATCAGGCGTGTTTCCATTGTTGGAACGTCAGGGAAAATTCTGGGAGGGGAAAATTGAGTGGGAGATTCGATTCTCTCAGCTGTTGTGTCTCCATGCAAATTCAGCTCTTTCAGGACTTTACACAGACATCATCATATCACGACTGCTTCAGCAGTGATGTCACTGATCAGCGCCAAAAAGCATCCACAGTAACATTAATAACGTTAAAAGGTTTATTCTGTCAAAGCCCAGCATGATCTAATCCATTTGGTGGACGAGAGCAGCTGCGTGATGTGAAATGTGGCGTTTAATGACCAGAAGAAGATCCGTTTTTTACGGCTCTCTGAGACAACAAGACCCCGCGAATTAAGTCAATGGGGGGAAATTCTACCGTGTTTTTCGGTGTCAGGAGTTTAGTAACATCAATTTTAAAGCAGTGCGATCGGTGCTTATTTTCTTTTGCTCCGTTCTGCTTCACAAGCAACTCTCCTAATTTTACAAATGGTTGTTTTGAACGACGTCTGCTGATGTCATTTTCTACTGAGTTACAACCAATCAGCGTTGGTTAACCAAAGGTGCCGCTCAGCTACTCCACCGGGCCATTTCAAGTACCTACCCCTGTTCAGGGACTCCGAAAGTTCCTGAAACAGCCGTTTGGCCGACCCGGTGGAGACACGTGCATGCCGGGAAGTTCCGGTAAATTTACCCTGAAATTCCGACAGTGGAAACACGTCTAATATGTGATGTCACGATACAGGATTTTTTTTAAACGACTCTTTTTAGGTGTAGGATTCCTGAAACCAAGCACTAACAGAAGACAGGTGGATGTCTTTTATTCAGTTTTAGAGACACAAAAGGATGCAAAAGGTGAGTTTAGCATAAAACGTCCCCCTTAAATGTCGTCATAAACCAAACACGAAAAAGACAAGAAAGCCTGTCTTTTACCCTATTTTTACTGAAACCGGCTCCAAATACTTTTTATTCACTGGGATAATTTCTTTAGATATAATGTGAAGATTTTTGGCCTCAAATATCATTTATTGTCATTTTTCATTAAACACTTGATGCTGGCTGAGGATTAAACCACAGCAGCAGGAATAGTGACACATCTGACAGGAAGTGCAGGTTCAGCTGTTTTACGTTAATGCAGGATGACGTCTGGGATCAGAGACGGCAGTGTGTGTGTGTGTGTGTGTGTGTGTGTGTGTGTGTGTGTGTGTGTGTGTGTGCTGACAATACACAACATCTATGTGGTTATTATGGTGAAGGAGTGTGTGTGTGTGTTTCGGCATGGATTTACGTGCTCCAAGTCTGACCACTAAGTGTGTTACTTCTTGTGTGTGTGTGTGTGTGTGTGTGTGTGTGTGTGTGTGTGTGTGTGTGTGTGTGTGTGTGTGTTTGGCCAGCAGGCAGCAGCTGTATGCTAACAGTGTCCTACACTAATAGTAAAAGTGTTTTATTGGACACTTTACAGCCCCTGAAACCATTTTATAAATCCGGCAGCTGGTACAAAGGGACAGACCAATCAGGCACGAAGCGCTCAGCGTGAAGCGCTGCTGTGTCCCCAAACGACAGGAAAATTCTTCTTCTGACTGCTGATACGTTTTCATGAAACCCCACATGGGGGCTGAGTGTCCATGGCTGAGAAACTCTGAGGAATTCTGACAGTGTGACAGCACATTTTCAGCCAGTTACAGTAAATCTGCCTTCTAAACAGCATGTTCACACACACACACACACACACACACACACACAGAATATGAATTACTGATGAACACAAATCCAAAGATAACCCATTTTTCCTTTCCCGTTTCACTGCAGAAGCCATCTATTACAGCCATAACATTATGACCACTGAACATAGCTTTGTTCCTCTTGTTTTATGATTTACTTTGAAAACCTGCATCCTGGTTTTTGCGTGTAGGTAGCTTTGGAAATTGCCTCCTGGCCATTACACACACACAAAAGCACTAGACACATTTCCTGACCCAGAACCAGTTGTTATGAACATTTGTTTCCATTCTAAAGCATGGACGCTCAGACACAATAACTGTTTTATTGCTCTTTAAAGTCATTTGAAAATATCTTTTGCCAGATTGGGGCTGGAACACACAACCAGGAAACATAAAGCCAGGATTCTTACCTGAAAGGAGAAATTAGAAACATTTTCAGCACAATTTGTAACAGAAATCATGATTTCCACAGCGTACATCTGCATTGCTGTGAAGAGTCAGAATCACCCACAGCTTTCAGACTTCTGCCACTAACAGGTGTTTCTTTTATTATTAAGATAAATCAGTTAGTCTGTAGCTATAATCTGGTCCTGATGCCTGATATTTGATGGTGCAACTGGGTTTGGGTGTAGTCCAGTCACCCTCTGACTGACAGTCAGCTGGAATGCAGAGATGAATGAATCCAGTAGATAGCTACACATGAAGCTACTTCTACATTTGCTCAGGTTGCAGAGGAGAAGAGAGAGAGGGATGATAGAAAGAGGCATTGGTCAGTCAGATGAGGGGAAACGCTGCCTCTTACTGGTGAGAGTCTGCTACTACAGCAGATCAAAGTAGATGGACAAAGGAGGGACATCAGTTTGAAGCTTTTCACTCCTCACGGTTCTTTGTAGGAGCTGCTGAGTTTAGCTCATAGCAGAGATAAGAAAAACGAGTGAAACCAGAATTTAAACGGTTTGTTCACCAACCCAGAGTTTGGCTCGTCTCTCAGTCATATCAGAGAAAATGTGCGTCTGTGATCTAGAGAGCAGAATATTTGGTTTCAAGCAAAAATTCTAGCAGCTAAAAAGATTGAAGTGTTTTTAAACTCTTAAGATTTTGTGTTTTCATGTTTTCTTTTGCCTTTTTTCTGCCTACATCTTTTTACTTCACTCCCATCGTGTGTGTGTGTGTGTGTGTGTGTGTGTGTGTGTGTGTGTGTGTGTGTGTGTGTGTGTGTGTGTTTTGGAGGAGTAGTTTTAATATAATGAGATTCCCAGCACCCAGGTGCTCTTTCTAGATAATTACTGAGAGTGTTTTTCTGTAGCCAGCCTTGGAACTGAAGCAATACCCAATCTGTCAACACACACACACACACACACACACAGAGTGAGGAGAAGAAGCAGAGAGGCGATCAAATTAAAATTTATTCTCTCTATCTTGCTTCTGATAGTGAAAAAAAATGGCTTCTGGCCCAGAGCCTTTGGTTTTCTTTTTGTCGTGCTGTTGACAATCTTTGTTGTTTTCACCTTTTGGATGCTTTTATCTCTTCTTCTCCAGCATTTCCTCCCTTCTTCTACCAAATTCCTCTCATCTGCACTCTTGGCCGGAGAGTGTGTGTGTGTGTGTGTGTGCGCGAGCGCAGAAGAAGGATCAACAGAACATTAGTCAGATGTCTGGCAGAAAAATCACAAAGGTAGCGGACAACATTGATTTTGCACACAAACAGGCTTCTCCTTTTAAAACACATCCATCAGTGATTGGCTGAGCTGATTTATTAGAGTGTGTGTGTGTGTGTGGACGGAGAGGAGCATGGCTCATTGTTGTTTTAAAGAAAGAATCAGGACAGCGAGTCTTGGCCAGATGAGCTTTTTAGATAACGAGCGATGGTTTTACCTCCGTTTCCTCGTCTCTTTGTGGTTTGATGGCTCTGGGCTGTAGTGAGAGCTGCAGCATTCACGCTGGGGATGGACTGCGGTTAATTAACAAAAACAGAAATGCACACTCCTAATCACACTGTTGGTGAAAGCATATACTCAGCTACTAAAAGGAAAAGTAGTCACTTCTTTAAGTGCTTTATTGAGCTGCAAAGTAAAGAAATCCACTTGATGAGGCTCTGCTGCTAATATCTTATTGTTGCAGCTGAGTTTAAACAGTTAGCACCACACCTGGTTCCCTCCATGTTTTAACTGGATACGCACACACACACACACGTGCACACACACACACACACGTGTCTGATGCTCGTCACCGCTGTGCTTTGGCATCGTCTCTTCACACTTAGATGCCACCTGACTGGAGACCAGAATTGTCTTTCATTACATCAACTAAATGTGCGAGGACACTTAAACACACACCAGAGACAGCCGAACATCTAGAAATATAAGCTTATTTACAGGCATCCCACTCTGTTTTTACATTTTTAGAAGAATGTAGCTCATTTCAACGTTATGCGCAGTAGAAATGTCACCGCTATTGAGTTTGGAGTTTTCATGTTATTGCGGGATTTTACATTATTTGATTTTATTTATTTATTTTTTTTGTGGAAAGGAAAGCCCACCTTTTCTGTGGTGAATGTTTGTGTTGAGCTTTCATGGGGTCATTGAGGTTGAAGCTATAAATGAGGTGTTGCAGTAACGGTAACCGCAGACAGAGGGCGCTACATCACTGGAGCTCCTGACTGGACATTCAGGAGGACAGAGCAGCAGGAGGAAAGTTGGGAGTCAGAAGAGCTGCAAGAAAAAGGACAGCAGTTATAAAATGAAAGAGTTGAGACAGTTTGGGGACGAGAGTTAAATTATTAAACACCAGAAAAAGATATTCTCTCCTCTCTCGTTCTTCTTTTCTCCTTTCTTCACGTCTGCATGGCTTACATCTTATTAAATTGAATTCAAAGTCTCTGTTTCTTAACTGACCTCCTTCCCGTTCACGTCTGGTTGGCCTCTGGCTTCCTCTCCAGCAGGGCGTTACCGTTAGTGACCAGCAGGGGAATTGTAGTTCCCAGCATGCAGCTGGAGACAGGTGAGCGGATGTTCAGCCTCTCCGTGTGCATCTGCTGGTCTCCATAAAGTCACACAGAAACAAGTCGGACAGCAGGAGATCCTGACATTTCTCTGGCTTTATTACTGTCACCGAACAGCGTGCATCAGGTCATCTTCGGCTCAGTTTGAGTTTCCTTCTTCTGTGTTTTGATTTAAGATGATTTTCTTGTATCGTCTGATTCATGGTTCTGTCTTGTTTCCATGTTTGGACGTATAAATGATTTAATCCCGTCAGTTTTCTCCCAAACCCCGTTGTCACGGGTTTCATAAACGTCCTGAAAGTCTCGGCCTGGATCAGAACTAAGAGTTTTAAAGGCCCAACGTTGTCTTCATCTATTCAGAATAACAATGAAAAACAGGGATATTGTTGTTTTCAGCATCCTTCACACTGTTTTAATAAAGGTTTTGTGCCTAAAATGTGACAAAATAAAGTGAGAGTGACGAAATCGTGTTAAAAGCTGGAATTAGTTCACTTCTTTTGTGTTTTTACTCAAACCAGAGACCGTTGGGAGTTTTTAACTCGGTTACTTGAGATATTTTGGGTTTTCTGTGATGAAGTCACAAATTATTTCTTGTCATATTTTTGACAATTTGTGTTTGGTGCTAAAAAGCTAAACTGATATAAAAGTTTTTTCTTGAGTTCAGTTCAGATCTAGCTAAAATAAACAAGGTCCGACATTGTTTTATTTTGAAAAATGGCCCGATGTTGTCACCTTGTTCATTGTCAAATAACTGAAATTGAGCAGAAATTAAATAAAACTTTGATCTAAATGAATTTTCTGTTTTTTAAGGTCAACATTGTTTCTATGACAAGTAAAGACTTCTTACTGTTTTTAGACACGTATGAAAAAATCATCTTGTGATCAGAATCGGCCGATATTCAGCACGATCGCAGATTTTTGAGTTTTACGATCAATTCTGCAGAATTGATCGTAAAACTCAAAAATCTGCTTTTCACTCCTTTTTTTCTGGTCTGTTAGCGCACCGTTGCTAAGCAGAAATGAAGAAAATCTCACATTTTTCACGGTTTATACACTCACATCTGCTAAACACAAACTCCTGACATCTAAAACATATTTTCATGTGTAGTTTTGTTCTTCCAGAATCACAAATTTTGATTTAGTCAAAAATGTTTGTGATAAATCTGCTGATTTCAGTTTTACTGGGTCTGATCTATTTGCTGCATCTTTAAAGGTTTTTAGCGTTTTTGTCTTTCTATTGCATTAAACTGAATTTCTGTGGTGAATTGTTGCTTTAGACAAAGTAAAGAACGAGTTATTAAAATCTAAGTTGCACTGAACCAAATCAGTCTTTTACAAAATAAAAAAGTGCATCTAAAAAGAGAAATTAATTAAAACCCAGAGCTGTTGTAGCGACAGTAACAGGCCAGCCAGCAAAGTGTGACTCATCAAAAATCTCTGCTTCTTTCTCCATCTTTGGTTCTTTTTTTTTTTCCTTCAACGAATCTCTTCCTCTTTTTTTTTTCAATCGCTTCCTCTCCTTCACTGCTTTCTTCATCCCTAGCCCACCCCTTTCTCCATCACTGGATACAGACAAACACTCACAAACACCCCTCCAGCTTAGCCTGATCCCTGCCCAACCCTCTGTGGGCACCGTGCCCAGAGAGAGGCAGCATGAGCCGGGCAGAGAGCCCCAGGCAGTGCCCCTCAGCCACACCAGCTCCCTGCAAGCCCAGAAAAGAAACACTAAAGGAGAGGAGGAAAGTAAAGAAGGGGGAAAGAGCTATGAGAAAGGGAGAGGGGAGGAAAGATTAAAGGGAGGAAAGGGTGAAGAGGGGTGGAGGAGGAGGACAGGGATGAAGAGATAAGAAGATGCAGGAGCAGAGGAGACATGCAACGAAGGAGAAGATAAGAGATGGGGAGAGACAAAAGGAGATTAGAAAAATAGATGGATCAATAGATGGAGAGATACAGAAAGAACATATGAGAGAGAGAGAGAGAGAGAGAGAGAGAGAGAGAGAGAGAGAGAGAGAGAGAGAGAGAGAGAGAGAGAGAGAGAGAGAGAGAGAGAGAGAGAGAGAGAGAGAGAGAGAGAGAGAGCTCTGGGCAAACAGCCAGCTCTCCCCCGAGAGAGAGGTCAGAGCAGCGGACACGTCTCTGGAGAGAGAGAGAGAGAGAGTGTGAGAGAGAGTGTGTTTGTTGTAGAGTGTGTGCTATGTGTGAATGACAGAGAGATGAAGAAGGAAGAGAAGACTTTAGAAGAGGAGAGCAGTGGAGCGCAGACAGAAGTGGAGGATTTGTATAAGATACATTCAGAATGTAAAAAATGTGACCTTGGAGAATGTATAACATAAGGGTGTGTGTGTGTGTGTGTGTGTGTGTGTGTGGGTTTTATTTTTCTGGTGACTTGAAGAATGAGGCAGATTTGAGCATTTTTCTGTCATTGTGAAAAACCCAAAACCTCGTTTGTGTCTGCAACAGCCGTTGACGTCCAGATAGATGAGGTCAGTAAACAGCTGTAAGTTAAGGTTGTTGTTCTTTCTGAAGCTGGCAGTAGCAGGACTACCTGTCATCGGTATTAGTTTTAAACAAACAGCTGATAGAAAAACTTTGCGATTCTGAGCAAAACATTCAAAGTGATCTGATCAGAAATCTGAGAAAAACTAACTTTTAGAGCCTTTAAACAACAAAGTTTTCATTAAAGCTTGAAAATAGGGCAGGGCGGGGGATCAAAACTAACTATGCTGCATAAAAAAGCCCTAAAAGTGTCTTTCTCCTTTATTCTTGTGAGATTACTGAAGATGTTTAAGCCGTGACGTCCATGTGAGCGAGTGTTTGAGCACATTCTGTGAATGCAAGGGCAGTGCAGGTCATCGAACACTATCTGTGTCAATAACACTATCTGGAGGCCACAGCAGTACATGACCTTGCGTGCCACATGCACTGTCATTCTCTTTCACACACTCACAATCAAACACAAAGCCCCATGAAATCCCAGGGGCCAATTTGAGGCTCTTGCATTGGTCATGGGTGGTTTGGAGAAATGAGGAGGCGTGCAAGAGAAGAGGTTCGTACCCAAAATACGTTTGGAATTGATTTCTCTGAATCCAGGAAGCTTAAGACTCCTGAGAAAGGTGAGGGTGGAAGATTCACTTTTAGAAAAGAAAACGCTAAAATAAAAGAAGGAATTCTTTGGTATTGTTGGGATAAAATGTGACCTGGTTTCTGTGACCTTGACCAAGTGCTGAGGGCTGATTTTAAAAACGTATTACAGGCAAAATTAATTTAACCCAAGATTTCTAAATCACAGCTGTGGCTCAAAACGTCAACAACCACCAATGGCTGAACATTAAAGCTGTAATCCAGAGATCAGCCGATATGGGTTCTTCTGTTACCAGTACCGATGCCAGTATGTAGAGTTTGTGGTTTGTGTTGAGACGGTTTTCAGGGTCGATATCTAGATGTTTTCTATCTTACCTGCTCGCTGAAATGTCACTAATAACAGTTGATGCACATTTCTGAACCTGAAGCCGTTTTTGACTCTGATTAACTTTGACTAAATGTCTGATTTTAATAGCGTGCACAAATTCAAACAAACCAATAAACTAACCAAGTATTACATATAAAACCAGTCAGTTGATGTTTTAGAACAGTTATTTACCATTCCATTTTATTTATAAAGCACTTTCAAACCTCAACTAAGCTGGACGAAGTGCTGTCTGTTAAAACAACACACCAAAGCACGTCACCTATAGAATAAACACAAGCCACATCGTTCAACATTAAAAGTAAAAGTGAGTCTTTTAAAAATGGGGAGGGAGGGGGCCTTGTGCATTCCACAGCCGCAGTCCTGCCTCTCTAAACGTGTACAATCGGTACGGCAGACCTGAGTGAACGGTTGTAAAAGGTCAGAAAGGTAAGTAGGTACAGAGCCGTTGAGAGATTTAAAAGCTAGCAAGAGAATTTTTAAATTGATCCTGAAATGCACCGGTAACCAGTGGAGGGATGCCAAGACTGGTGGGATGTGCTTCGACCTTTCTGTCCCTGTTACAAACCGTGCTGCAGCGTTCTGCACCAGCTGGAGGCGACCAACCGCAGCCCGGGTGACACCCAACAGCAGACCGTTACAGTAACCTAGCCTAGATGTAATGACTACAGTCTCTAGGCAGCTTGAGTGGGGCAGCAGTAGCTCAGGAGGTAGAGCGGGTTGTCCAGTAATTGGAGGGTTGTAGGATCGATCCCAGCTCCGGGTGGAGAATGCTGCTGTTGTGTCCTTGGGCAAGACACTCAATCCACCTTGCCTACTGGTGGTGGTTGGAGGGACTGGTGGTGTCTGTGCTTGGCAACCTCGCTTCAGTCAGTGCGTCCCAGGGCAGCTGTGGCAACAATGTAGCTCATCAGTGTGTGAATGTGTGTTACATGCACATCTAAGTTGATCTAGGTCGATCTAAAGTAATAAAATGGGAGCTTTTATCCTAGTTTACATGTACGTGAGAAAACCAAAGCATCAAATGAAGTTCGTTCCACTCCGGTACAGTAGGTGGCGACATGCTCCTTTTCATGTCGGCATACTTCCGATTAGCTTATAGCAACATAAATAGTAAACAAACACTAGCGGGAGTGAAGCAGACAAAGTTAAAACACGATAAGCACAATGGCCGAAGGACTGGACACCAACAACGCTGCAGCACAGCTTATTGGGTACGTGCTGGACTGTTTGATGGTGTTACTTTGTGGCCATGATATTATCAGAAGACTGCTTCCAGAAGTCACTGGTATCAGCCCGATGGAGCCGTTTACATGTAGATGAATTTGGTTTCCTTCCGCATTATCTGGGTGCTTCAGCACGATTAGAACCAGCTCGCCTTCAGCAAGACCAACACGTTTACATGCAAACGACGTCAGTCTATTTAAGGCAATAGTTTGGTTTTCTGATGCACGTGTAAACACACTGACTGTAGTGTAAAGCACTTTGGAGTCCTCTGACTCTGAAAGGCGCTATACAAGTGCGGGTCATTTATCATTCTCAGGAGAAACTGCGTGATCCTTCCTAGACGCCTGAGCTGATAAAAACATGATCTTACAATTGGGGTCCATCTAAACTCCAGGTTAGTAATGAGAGACTTCCTAAAGGGTGCCAGGGAGGACGGGTCGCTATCAGGAATCTCATCAGGACCATTAGGCCCACACAACATGACCTCAGTCTTACCATCATTGAGCCTGAGGACATGTATCGCCATCCAGATGTTAGTCAGGAATATTCATTTAAATAAAATTCTGCAGCAGCACTGGCTTTAAATGAGCTCTACGTATATCAACTGATGCAATGGACTTTAAAAAAGGTCAACAATCTCCCTGATATATCGGTCTATCTCTATCCAGTTCTATTAAAAATACTTAACCACCCTACGACATGTCTGCAGGGTCAGTCAGCACGGTATCCATGCAGCAAGAAGGTTCTAGGTATGACACTCAGCTGGAACCTTTTCCGGTGCAGACTGTATGTTCTAGAGCATGGAACCAGTTACACCTCTGAATAAAGATGATTGGTTTGGTCAATTTTCACAGTTGCATCAATGTAAAAACAGCTGCATGAGAAATGCAACGATTGTTATTCCAACAATAGTTCAATGACAAGATTTGTTTGCTGGTATAAAATAAATCACTCTGGATTATTCTGGAATTTTAATTATTATTGATTATTAGAATCTTAAGCAGGTAAACATCTTAACATTTATTTAATCATCCTTCATCTGTTCCCTTCAGGTCCACATCAGGTGTTTACCTACCGGTCAACAATAAAAGCAAACGTTTGAGTGTGTTTGATTTGTGCGCGTGCGTGTGTGTGTGTGTGTGTGAGTGTGTGTGTGTGTGCGTGCATGTGTGCATTTGTGTGTGTGTGTGTGTGTGTGTGTGTGTGTGTGTGTGTGTGTGTGTGTGTGTGTGTGTGTGTGTGTGTGCGTGTGTGTGTGTGTGTGTGTGTGTGTGTGTGTGTGTGTGTGTGTGTGTGTGTGTGCGCGCATGTGTGTGTGCATGGGTTCTTCAGTATGTGGATGTGTGGGATCACATTGCTATTGCCCTCTCGCTCTGTGCGTGCGTGTGTGTGTGTGCTTGCGCATGTGTGCATGTGTGTGTGTGCATTTGTGTGTGTGCGCGCATGTGTGTGTGTGCATGGGTTCTTCAGTATGTGGATATGTGGGCTCACATTGCTATTGCTCACTCCCTCTCGCTCTGTGCGTGTATGTGTGTGTGCATGCGTGTGTGTGTGTGTGCGCACGCATGTGTGTGTGCGCACGCATGTGTGCGTGCGTGTGTGTGCGCGCATGTGTGTGTGTATGTGCGTGTGTGTGCATGGGTTCTTCAGTATGTGGATGTGTGGGCTCACATTGCTATTGCTCTCTCCATCTCGCTCTGTGTGTGCGTGTGCGTGTGTGTGTGCGTGTGCGTGTGTGTGTGTGTGTGTGTGTGTGTGTGTGTGAATGCACGCACCCTGAACCCAAGTGAGATCCAGCAAGCATGACGGAGAATGACAGCTTGATTTATGGCACGGCTATAAGTAGAATGACTACTGCTTCAGAGTGTGTGTTGCATATTTGTGTGAGAGAGGAAAAACACGACAGAGAGAGAAGGAAACGGGCAGGATAGAAAGATTGTGTATAAGAACTTTTTATTAAAAAGAGGGAGAAATGGGAATGGCAAGAGGAGAAAAGGATGCAAAGAGGAGAAGGACGCTGTGAGTGACGGAGCTGAAAGCCAGAGTGGGGCTAAATTGATGGAGACAGAATGATTGAGAGAAAGATGAAATTACAAGGAGTCAGAACTGAATTGACTGGAATTGTGAAAAAAGCACCAAGTTGCTTATTTGCATTTTGCAAACATACGAGCTGCTATTAGCATAAAAAATGTGTTTGAATCTTTCTGTTTCCTTTGTGGTCTACAGAGTTTAGCCTCTGTTTCTGTCAGCCATGCTGCATGCCACGAGAAAACGTCAGCATCTCCAGAATGATATTTACATTTTTATACGTTCAGCAGATTAATTTCCATCCACAGGGCTTCAGTTTCCTGATCAATAACACGGCTGAGCAACAATGTCCACTGAGTCATCCTGGAGCTTTACCGTGCACTATAAGGTGGTGTTTGTGTCACGTTTTATTTGTTTTCTGGATAATAAAAAAAATCTGCATGAATCAAATTTATGCTGAAATCAGTTAGCTGTAAATTTAAATCATTAAACCTTCTTTGATTTGAGTTTCAGATATTTGGTGTTAGTCATGCGTTAAAATCAAAAGCTTTAATATTATTGATACCAAAGAGCAGTAAACGTAAAGCAGCTTTCCCCTCTAAACAAGGGTCTCCAATCAGCAGCAATGGAGCCACATGGGGCCCTCTGGCCCCTCTGTAATGGCATCATTTAAAACTAAATAACTTGTTTATTAATGTTGCATAATTTATTCACAAAAATGACTCAATTTGCTAAAAAATGTCCTAGTTTTTTTCTCAGTTTGGTTGCCTGCTGCTCCCAGAGTTATCTCACGTTTCTTGCACTTTGAGACTCAGAAACTTTTAAGACTGATTCCAGATGCGGCGTGAGAGCGAGGCCCTGCGACTAGGGAGGGAATACAGCAACCCTTATGAAACATTTAGAAAACTCCATAACTAATCTCATTCACTTGTCACCAACGGTCGCTACACAGAGACCCCCTGTGATCTCCAGTGACCCCCTTGGGGGGTCCTGGGTTCTGGTTGAGAACCACTGCTCTAAGGAGACAAGACAGAAGGTTTTCCATCTTCTCTTCTTCTGACCGACACATCTAAACAAAATGCCGTTTCCTCCGAGCCCACACTGGACCTTGTGTTAGAAAAAGAACATAATTATCAAAAACCACACAGTGCCATTAAACAACAACGCCCTAACATCCAAATGATGTGATTTTATAAGCATAATTTCTATTTTTACGTTGTTCCTCTTCCTTTTGTTGCTTTCCCTCTATTTTAATTTGTCTGATCAGTTAAAAAGAAAACTTTCATACTCAAAAAAGGTGAAACAATGAGGCAGAAGTCCTGGAGAGCAACGCTGACTCTTTTCTGGATGGAAAACATGGATTTGGAAGAGAAGAGAGAGAAATGAGCTACAGAGTTAGATGGAGATAGAGGGAGCTTTGATCTATCTCTTGGTGGGAGCTGGTTTTGGCATCCAGCCAGAAAACCCAACACACACACACACACACACACACACACTGTCAAAGCTCCAGGGCTTTGTTGATTATTTCTACTGAGGATCAAAGATGCTGAATTCTCATCCATCCATCACCTGTGTGTCTGCTCACACGTCCATCTGTCCAGACATTTATCAGGCCGCCCGTCCATCTCATTATCCGATGCAAAAATGTGTCCAATCCTACCAAGTTTGTTAACTTCCCCACAGTAACCTAACAGATTCTCATTTAAAGATGTTTCCTGAACTTCAGGTCTTCCAGTTGAGTGTGGGTTTAAATCCCAAACCTGACAGATGTTTTACCTTCAGATTTGAATCCACTCATGAGATGACACTAAAAGACTGAGCTGGGTTTTATTCCTTATTTTGCCTGCAGCCAGACAGTTTGAAGATGGCAAATAAAAAAGACAGGCAATATTAAGAAGGCATAAATTCACAAAAACGTCTATCAGATTTATCTCACATGCTAAAAACGACCAAATAAATCATGTTTATGTGTGAAAACCCACACAACAATCCTATCTGTATATATAAGGCTGATGATGAGTCTTGTGAATGTTGGTTTGAGCTCCTCTTTGAATGAAATAAAACAAATCCAATGTAGGCCTCCTGTATGTTGTGTGATGGGAGGTTCTGGTCATATTAGGTATTCCATGTCTCCTGTAGACCTGTCTGTCATGGACTGTAATGTTTACACTTGGTATAACTACAATAGTTCATATCTTTCTGATTAAATGTGTGTTTTCATTATATATTTAAAAGAAACTGAAGAGTCTAATAATTAACCCTTAAAGAAAAACACATGGCTGAAATAACTCGTCACCATGTGAAATGGTTTGTGCATATTTCCGTGTGAATTTGAAACATTTTCATGGTAATAAAGTGAGAAGCCTTTGGACGATCCCATGTGAAGCCCTTGTGATAACCACGCATGAAACACATTATTGTAGCGTGTACTGGAAGCAGACTGCAGCACCAGGCAGGAGACGGCCCGCCACTCTGAAGTTGCAAGTGCAGTATTCTGGCCACAGAGGGCGGTAGGGTCTGAGCGACATTTCATTAACCATGTAAAGGGTCATTTTAGCACATACTGGCTCATGAACATGATTTACATATATGAAAAAGTTGCATAGAATGGCTTTAAACCTTGTGAAGAACATGTTCAAGCAATGCAGTTTTTCCGTAAGAGAATTAATTAATAATAATAATAATAATAGATTTAGTTTTTTTATTGATACAATTTAATGAACTTGTGCATGGGTTCATCACATTTGGCTAGCCCTGTAGCGATTAAAACCATAAACATGATTTTCACTCCATGGTAACAGATTTGTGTCATGCACGCCTCAGACCTCCAAAGTATTCTGCTTTCTATCATCCAATAATAAAAAATAAAATAAATCATCATCCAGTGTACAATCCATGTGTTTTAGCTCTATGGGCTCATACCCCCCGGCTGGCGCTCCCAGGAGCACGTAAGACGAACTAAATCTTGGTAGCGTAAACCAATCACGAGGCCTCCTGCTACCAAGATTCCTACCAAGATTTCGTAGAGACGGCCAATGACGGAGCGTGCTGCTAATATGATTTGCCTGAGCTACAGGATCGTTGGCCAATCACAAAGGGCCCGCCTCCAACAACAATGGACGAATCACAGTGGCGGAGCTTCAGCCGGCGATTCAGGTAAACAGTTGTTTATTACGGTATTGTAGTGGGGTGGTTGTTCCCAGTGAGGACGAGATGCCTCAAACTTTACGTTTCTACCAAAATTGATTGTGAGACTCATGCGCGCGCAGTCGGTAGAGCATGAGACTCTTAATTTCAGGGTCGTGGGTTCGAGGCCCACGTTGGGCGCACCGCTCTTTTCATCACTAAAACTTTTCATTTATTTGTTTCTCACAAAGCGACGGTGCAAAGAAGAATGTCAGTCAGTAAAGCATTACTGGTCAATATACATTATGTTCAGAGTTCCTTTAAATGAACCACAAAATGCATTTGATTATGTGGATGTTTTTGTTCTACTAAAATTTTGTTAACTGACTGTTACTGAAAATGACAGAAAAAGGTAGCGTTGTGCTTTGGTAATCTCTGTGTGTGTGTGTGTGTGTGTGTGTGTGTGTGTGTGTGTGTGTGTGTGTGTGTGTGTGTGTGTGTGTGTGTGTGTGTGTGTGTGTGTGTGTGTGTGTGTGTGTGTGTGTGTGTGTGTAAACAGATGTAGTTCTGAACAGGGCAAAGTGACATCAACAGCTGCTGTTATTAATGACAGGATCTTGTGTGTTTGCACTGGAGACAACTTGGAGTCGCAGTAACATCTTCAGCTGTTGCTCAGGCTATAAAAGAGCTGTTATCACTCACTCGGAACCGTCTGTCTCTCTATATTTGTCTTAACCAGGTTAAAATACTCTTAACGACCATTTTAACATGCTCTCCTTTAAGAATCTTATTTTTCCAGGAAAATCTTCATTGTTATAAAATCTATCTATCATCAGGGTCTATAAAGTAGAAGTTGTGTTATTTTTTCATATCTCTGCTGCAGAATGAAATTGAGGGCACTGGCCTTTCCTCCACAGTCTAAAGAGGAAATACCAAATTAGTGAGGGCCTCTTTTTTTCTCTCAAGCTCCCATCGTTGTTTACTTATGCATATTCTGAGGATAATTTACATAAAAGCAATGCATTTTTATTTCACTCAAGGTCATGATTATTTTCTATATTTTACATAGAATGCATTTTCCATTTTTTAGGTTCTGCGTGGTGTGTGTGTGTGGGGGGGGGGGGGGTCAGTTTAACTGCCTGTTTGATTGCTGTTGCTAAAATCAGATTACTCACCAGTTTAGATATGAATTCTTTCATTTCTGATCGTGTAGCTTTAATCTCCTCTCATCAGACTCTACCACTATTTCCTGAACATTCCACTTCCTCCTTTAGTCCCGCCCCCACATTTAGACTGCCTGGCTAGTTCAGTCGGTAGAGCATGAGAGTCTGAATCTGAGGGCCGTGGGTTCAAGCCCCACGTTGGGCGTAGATGTTTTCAAAAAAATTTCACATTATTGCTGAAAACTTATTATGGGATATATTTATTTAAATGACAGAAAGTACAAGTTAAAAAAGGTAACGGTTTGCAGATTAAGAGGAAAAGTGTGTGTGTGTGTGTGTGTGTGTGTGTGTGTGTGTGTGTGTGTGTGTGTGTGTGTGTGTGTGTGTGTGTGTGTGTGTGTGTGTGTGTGTGTGTGTATGGATGTCTGCCATGGTACCTGCCAGTCAGCCAGGCTGAGCTGCAGGGCTCCTGCTGGGGGTGGAGGGTTCAGGTGGGCCCCCTGCCTCTGGTGGCCTACTGTGGAGCGTGCTGGGAAACAGAAGAAGGGTAGGGAATGGGGGATAAAAAGGAGGGAGCAAATGAGAAATTAAGTTCCAGAGAGACGAAACGAAGCAAAAAAAAAAAAAAAAACAATGGAGGGAAAAGAAGATGGAGTTCAGACCAAAGACTGTATATATAAGAGGTTCAGACAAATAGCCACAAGCTGCAGAGAAGGACAATAAGTGATGGTAATGCAGAGAGAGGTGGAAAAGGTAAATCCAGAGCTGGAATGTTAGAGGAATGTTGGGAATGGAGGAGTTTTCCTCTGGCTGGAGACAGAAACGGTGGGAGGGAGAGGGAGGCAGACTCTGCAAAACACTCTTTTCATTTATTCCCCCCTCAACATGAACTCCTGCTCTGCACAAACTCAATAAATCCAGATGTGTTTGGTGTTTTTCATCAGACATTTTACAGATAAACATCTAACTTATCCTTCATTTTTAAATATTTAGATTACATGTGAAGCAAATGAGAAAATCTGGTTTATTTTTCTTTCTATCACATCTAAAGACCACCACTAATGTGTTTTTATGTGTGCTTGTTTTCACACTCGCTGTTAATTTCAAGCATGGAGTCGGTGATTCATGCTAAATCTATCAGTCTTTAAGGGTTTGCTTAATTTAGAAGCACTGATCAAAAGCAAAGAAAAAAAACATGTCTTTTGATGAAGAAAGCAGGCTGGCTTCTTAGAATCAGGCTGTTTTTGCAAATAAGGTTAGTGGTTCTTTGAGTAGCTGAATACCTGCGAAAAATAGATTTAGTTTCAGTTTTTATTATACAGATGAAAATTTTTCATAGTTGAAAACTGGTTGCAGGAAAAAGACGCATTTAGGCTCCTGTGTTCCTAATGGGGTCAGATGGACCCCAGGTGTTTTTTTTAGTTTTTATTTTCATTACTTTTTCCCAGTTTCTTCACTAATCCAGATGTGGCGAGTCCTCCTGTGAGCATTTGAAGGGTCTTGGTCCAAATTCTGCCCCTTGTAGTCCCGGTTTGCTGTTTCGAGTTTTGCTTGTCTTTCAGTTTCTTGACTAATCCTGCTGCAGCAAGCCCTGTGCTCAGAGTTTTGGCTGAAATGTGGTGTTTGTTATTTCTTTTCTTTTTTTTTCAACCCACCCGCATTCTTAATGGGGTCCAGTCGACCCCAGGTGTTTTGTTTTTTTTATTTTTGAGGAGTGAGCACCACCTCACCCCTGCCACCAGGGATAAACCATCAACCCTGCTCAACCATCCGCTGACCTGGAGGGGTCACCTGATAGGACAACGGGAGGGTTAAAAACTGCATGATGAAGAAATACATGATTATTTATAGGAAGTCGGTACGAACTATTGCCATAATTAATTTGAGCATATGGATGCTTTTGTGAATTTCTTTTTCAGATTCACTACCTCCTCCTTTGTGTATTTTACCCTTTTACTTCCACTCTTGTTCTATTTTGCTCACATATTGGCATCACTGAGGAACCGCGGTGCCAAAGCCTCCAAACACAGCAGGATATCTCTGTTTCTTCCCTTTTCCCCCTCTCTGGGGGAGTGCTGCAACATTCTTTTATTTGTCCTGTTTTATCTGTATATGTAGCCGCTTTGGCATGTGTGTGTTACACGTGCAGTAAAAGGGAAAAATAAAATCCAAACAAAGCCCACCTTTATGGCTCCAATCAGCTTGCTCTCTCTGGACATTTTTAGGGAGAAAACAGGAAGTAAAACGCTCCGAAGTGAGAAAACCAACGTATGAAGATGGAACAGGAAGGATGAAAAGGGGAAGAGAGGATTAAAGGGGAAGGATAGTGATGGTAGGAAAGCGTGGAAGTAGAGGAGAGGTGAGGGGGAGGTGAAAAGTGTCACATATACACATGCTTGACAGGAGAGGAGGTGGGGGAGGGAGAGGAGGTCACAGAGGTAAAGTCGCGCTGTATGTGGTGACAGGACAGTGTTACCACAAAAATCAATAGGCCTGTCTGCATGCGCGTCTCAGCTTTAATTGAAGCCCTGTGTCAGTGCCAGCAGAACACGGCTACAGGATGTTCTGTAGCTGTATTAACATACTTTTATCTAGCGTATAGATCAGAGCGCTGTTATCTGTCTCATGTGCTTCCTTTAGAGCCACTTTTTAGGGGAAGCAGAGGAAACTATGGACTACGGAGTATAAAGTACACATAAAGTAGGTTTACCTCTTTTGTCCACCTTAAACTGTCAACTATGGGTTCACTGACTTTGATTTTCCTGCAGACAGCAGTCAAAGCCATCTTTGTTTGAAGAATCAGGGAGAATTCATCATTCTCGAAAAAGCCATTGAAGCAGGCTACAGTTTAAAATAAATTATTAAACAAACATTCAAAGGTCCAACCCCCTTTCTTCAGGCTGCCCTCTAGGCTAGAGTCACAGACTCTAATGGTCGCAGAAAATGGTATATCACCGGATGCAAATCAACCATAAAGGCACTGTGTAATCTTACCTTTATGATCCAATGTCTGCACCTTTTCTGCCATAATTCCTAAAGTAACACACCTACGTAACAGCCGCTGAGCCTCCAGGCTTCTGATGGACTCCTCACAGTCCGGTGCCGACCTGCCAATGCTAACGGTTAGCTTCTACTAGCCAAGACATTCTCTGCTGTTTCCTGGACGCTAAACCAACAACAACCTTCCCTTTTGTGAGTCAAGATGGGTGAGTCCATGAATGTTGAGTGACAGTGTGACGTAGATCTGTCAGGCTTTTCAAGAGTTTCACCGTCTATTTTCTATCAGAAGCTAATGCAGGAGATAGGTGGAGGAGACTATTTTCATGTTCAGCCTGCATGTTAAACTCAGAGTGACTGACCATTTTCAAAATTAATAAGTAAAACATGTTTTCTCAGTGAAGGACCTCTTTAATTCATTGGTTGCCATTGGTATGTGAAGAGCGTTTCAAGCAAGGCAAAACATTTTCCAGAAAAACATCTCAGACTGCAGCTTTAAGACCAACAAAGCAGGAAGCATTATTCAAAGGTCACTTTCACTCACAAAAAACAACTCAAAATTAAAATAGTTCCTCACAGTTCAAATAAATGCTTAATTCTGTCCATTTTGCAACAGACATTTGTTTAGATTGTGGCTATTTTCTCAATCAAGCATCGTCCATTTTACCATGATTGCACAGAAAAGAGATTTTTGTATTTTGCAGCTGGCTCTTTATTCTGTTGGTTTAATTCCAACCTGGTTTTAATTGCAGTTGATTAGAAAGACTGAAAACTCCTTTTAGATGATGCATTATTGCTATACAGCATGTAAAACATCAACGTTCTCTTGCAAGACCCATGGAAAAGTGAAAGGTGCTCAACCATTACCTCGAGGGCTAGAAGTGTTGAGATTGTTAATGAGTTGATTAGCTTGACTCCTTCATTTAAATGTATCCCTGATTCTCCATATGAAGATCATGACGAATGCCTGTTGTATACCACACGCCTTCATAAGACCAACCGTTGGATAAATGAATGCTTTAGTCTTTCATTTGTCTGGTCAGCAGGAACTTCATAGCTGTGGTGGTCCTTTAGGATCTAGGATTAAAGCTGTTACTGCTTCAACACACCTGATTTTAATCAGATTCTGATGAACAGGTTTCTGTAGATTTCAGGAAAGGCTGAAGATGTTGCATTAAGTGTGCTGGAGCAGGAAAACATGCAGGATGGTGACCCTCAAGGACCAGAGTTGGAGACCAGTGTTATCTAGGAACCAAAGTTCTCCTGCAGCTTGCATTGTTGTCGTTACCTCATGCATGTCCTGGTTGTTTGTCCACGTTTTATGAGTCATTGTCCTCTTCGACCCCTGGGTGCCTTAGCCATCTATTAACTTTTGTTTGGATAAACAAAGTTGGTTGTACTTCCTCTCTGCTCCTGAACTCTTTTCCCAAGCGTCATAGCTCTTTTTTTTATTACAATGTTCGTCTCCGCTCTGTCTGGCTCATCCATCTTGCTTTTGCATGAGTTATTGTAGAAAATATTGATGGATTTTCTTCAGCGACACACTTTCCTGTCAATGTAGCCACAAGTACATGGAAAACCTTTAGCACGAAGCACACACTAGGGTGCGGGGAATGAAGAAAGAGCTAAAAAGACTTTTGATGCTGGTAGATGAAATCTGGAGAGACTCTCAATCAAACCTAATGTATGCACATGTGTGGGTGTGTGAATGCATATATTTGGGTGATCAAGCTGGTCTATTTGTCAGAAATTCACTTGAGACCAGTAGAAAGGAAGATTTTTGATGCAACGTTCATTCATAACTTGCATGGTTTATATAACATTTATACCTTGGTGAAGATCTGCAGAACATAAATGGGAATAACAATGGAATCGTAGCATTTTTGCATCCATCACTTTTAAAACTCGTCCTTGTTTTGGGTTTTTTTTGTCTTGTTTCCTCTCATCTTCCTGCCATCCATCTCTCAGCTTCTCCTTCGCTCTTTTCCTCCCTTCTGGTCTTCCTGCCCGCCACACACAGACACGCTGGCAGGCAGACACTTAAACTAAATGCACTCACACACACCCGATTCCCTTACTGCCTCCTCTCACCACCCACATAGAAAGGAGGGCACAGGCCTCGAAACACACACACACACACACACAGAAACCCCCCACACAGTGTATTTCAGCACTTTCTTCCTTACCTTACTCGGCAAGATCAGATGTCAAGTCAACTGACACAACTGAGGCTGTATTTTTCTTTTCACTACGCTCTGTTTCCTCCTCCCTCTTATAGAATATATGCATTTTTCAAAACCACCCCACAGACACACACAATCACAGGATTTTCATAGCTTTTTTTTGGGATGGGGTCGAAGAGGCGATGGAGCAAGGAACGGAGCGTAAAGAAGAAGGTATAGAAAGGAAAAGTTCGAAGGAAAGCAGCTGCACATGTAAGCAAAGAGTATCCAGCAGAGCATGCATGCACGACATAAAGGATTTTATGTAAGGGGAAACATGAATAAATAATTTTCATGCTCTAACAAAACCGCCAACAGTCTCCCACACACATGCACTCTGCACACGCTGGCAGCTAAAATGATACACAACATGCATGCATGCTCGTACAATTGAATTACATCCTGGTTTTCCTACAGGCAGCAAATATTGACCCAGACATGCATGTCACAAAGATAAGCTTCACCGGGAGGATTTCAACACTTTTTATGTGTAAACATAGATCGTACTCTATGTGATGTAGAAATCAGTGCAGGCGATGTGCGATAGTCATTTTGTTTGTGCATTTTTAAAAAGACGTGCTCAGATTTTTCATGTTTTTAAAATGATCTTGTTAGAATCAATAATCAATATTTGTTAGAAACGTTTGTGAAGCTGCTGGATTTTCAGGTGAAACTCCAGTCGGTGAATGTGATCAAAGTCAGGTGTCCTGATTATTTTAAAGAATCTGTTCAGCTCATCGTGTCATCGTTCGGTTCTGTTTTACTGCATCTGAAGAAGGAAGCTCAGATGATTCTGAGTGGTCATGCAAGAAGATAACAGACACAAAAACACCAGTGAGATCAAAAATATTCATATTCTGTCCAAGTGAAAGACCAGACTCTAAAATGATGATCATGGTAGACCTGAGCTGTACATTTTATTTGAGAACATGTTTGCTCTTTGTGAGGGAATCATCTAAAACTTTCATAATTGCCTAAATTTTAAATAATTTATAGATAGGAGACGGTGTTTAACTTCTTACTCTGCTTCTTCATCACTGCTGCTCTATTCACAGTGATGTTCTATCCAGCAGCAGCAGCTTAAGTGCCTTGCTGAAGGGCACAGTAACAGTAGCAGGCAATGAAATGGAGTTTTCACCCATTCATTCGGCACCCTTCCAGAGAAAACCACACAGCTTTCACCTTAAGGCTTCCACTGCCCCTGATATATATTTAAGTGCAGGCTGCCTTCAGCTAAAACACACATGCACACACACACATGCACACACACATGCACACACACATGCACACACACGCTCGGAGAAACACGGCCACAGACCATGTGTACAAGCCAGATTTGGCTCCGTCTTCATGTCTGCCATATGGTTGATTCCTCCCTGTTGTGCAAACCCTGCAGGCCAAACACACACACACACACACACACACACACACTTACGTGTGGGAGTCTGATTGTGTGTGGATGTATGAGAGCCAGGAATTGAAACAGAAGAGAGGATAACAGCACCTTTAACAGGATTCATGATCAAATATAAGCAGCCATGTTTAAAAACTATCATTCAACAATTCTCTAAAAAAGGATTAAGGACATGAAATCTTGTTTTCTGTTTAGATTATGAAATCAGATGTGAATTTGGTGATTTTGTAAAATATATAGAGAGAATATGGATAGCCTGAATTCAGTTAGCTTCTGAGCGCTAGCTTATTATTACAACTCCTACAATGGTGGTGATGGTGGCAGAGGAGTTAAGTTGCCACCTTGCAATCGGAAGGTCGCAGGTTCGCAACCCGCTTAGTCTGTCGCTGTCGTTGTGTCCTTGGGCAAGACACTTAACCCGCCTTGCCTGCTGGTGGTGGCCGGAGGGACTGGTGGCGCCAGTGTACGGCAGACCCCGCCTCTGTCAGTGTGCCCCAGGGCAGCTGTAGCTACAATGTAGCTCATCCCCACCAGCGTGTGAATGTGAGTGTGAATGGGTGGATGACTGATTGTGTTGTGAAGCGCCTTGGGGGGTTGTAGAACTCTAAGAAGGCACTATACAAATACAGACCATTTACCATTTACCAAATAAACCACTCCCATCAGGTTTTGACTCTAAACAAAAACTGTTTTTGATTCACAATAAAATATGATTAATTCTCTTCTGCATGTTTGTGCATATAAAACATGTATGTAGCCAGAGCTGCATTAGAATAGCCCCACAGGTGAACTACATGCACGGAGCTGCTTTACGAACCTGATCAGGTGAAATTACCTTTAGATTGAATAAATGTCGTTCACAGCTGGAGCCAGAGGCAATAAGAGTGTCGGTACTAGTCTAATTAAGTTCTTTTATCAGGTGGAATGATGCAAGGAAGTGAATGTCGCTGCATCAAAGTCAACAATCAAAGGAGTGTTTCTGATTGCACATGCTGTGACTATTGTAGTTATCTGATTATTAAATGAATATTACGTCCAGGGGGAAACTTCTACATTCCTGCAGGAGTTAAAGGTTGAATATAGAACACGAACACCAAAGCGACATCTAGTGTGTGGAGGTTGTAGCTGCAACAATAGAACAAGGTTTCCAGCCGTCGGGATGCCAGGTTTGCTGCCGATACGTGAAGTGAGCAGCCAGCACCACGTCCAGTGACGACCTAAACTCACTCTGGTTTTAGATCTTTTATAGTCGCTCCTCTTCTGAGAAGGATAACGACATCTTCTGGGTTCAGGAGCAGCTGCTTGACTTGCAGAGTCCGCCATTTTCCACAGTGCCAGCCTCGCTGTGCTGAGTGGACTGTTTACTGTATTTGGAAACCAGCAACTGTGCCACCTATTAGCTGGTAATTTTTGATTATTTGTTAATTATATCTGCACACCTCTAAACGCCCCGTGGAGGTATTATTTTTTTAAATATAACTTTTTTAAATTGTTCCATAGTCAACCTTTAAATGTAAGTTAGAAGTGATTTATGATCGTTTCCTGTTCATAAATGTTGAAAGAAAATTTTGTCTTTGTGAAAAATAAAATAAAAGGCTAAATTTTTCTGTTTTTGAAAAGAGAATTATATCTGGACGTGTCATTTTTATTTCTTTTAAATGCTGGAGTGAACTTTGAGGAGTAGAAGTCAAAATGCTTCTGACTCCATTTATTCCTGGTTGGTTTAGATCTTTGTTGATCTATTTTGACGTTTTTTGCTGTGTTCTGTTTCACTTTGCTCGTCACACACCTGGCCTCCGCTGATTGTCTCTCACCTGTTCCCAGTGGCTCATTTTCTCCTTCATTAGAACAAATTAGGCCCGTTTTTTCTCCTTTTGCTTTGCTGGATAATTTTATTGTCATCTTGTCAGATGGATCCTGCTCGGCTCTGTCTTTTATTTGTATCCTGGTGTAGAAAGAGAGCTGGAAAATGAAGAGGAGGAAGTGAAGAGAGGTGGAAGGAAAGCGTGAGGGTGGACAGACAGCTGTCTCTGTGAACCTGCATAGACAAGCACAGTCAAGCTGCTTTTGTGAAAGAGAGGCAGCGAAGGCGAGGATGTTTTGACAGCTCAGAGCCATCTCAGCAGCAGAAGGCTGTGAGTGTGTGTGTGTGTGTGTGGGAGCAGGTGTTTGTGTGACTGTGCACGTACTGTATGAGTGTGTGTCTGTGTGTGTGTGCAGAAAACTAAAGGGTGAGATCAATAGATTTATTCTGACTCACACATAAAGAGGAAGAAAGGGGAGTTTAGCATACAGCCTGGGATGAAGGCTGCATTAAAAAGTCGAGTAGGTCCATATGACTGTGAGTTCATATGTAAAGGATGCCTTCCACCCGTCCCCCATCATGCATCAATCTGCTCTCGACAGGTAAAGTCTTCTCATTAGAGGAGTTGGGACGTGCTGTTTCACATTTCTCCTCCACCTGCCATTTTTTTCAGCACAGACAAAACAAGGACACTTTTTATCAGCCTCAGCCTGCTTCACCTTCACACGCTTCCTCGCCGTCACCCGGGGAGCTGCCCTGGATAAATACACTCTTCTGCTACAGTCCAAGAGCAGCTGGAGGTGAGAAATTTCGCTCAAGGGCACCTTGACCTGGCTGTGTGTATATATATAGAGAGAAAGATATGTTTTCAAATCTTCATTTGTACAAGAAGGAGGCCATTATTAATTCAACTTACCTGCATTTCCCAGCCAGCCCTAGGATCAGCTCTGCTGAACCTTCAGGTCCCAAACTGCTCCTATCAGCTTCTGCCTTTAGGCACTGAGTGCAGGAAAGGACTGTTTGACAGCGATTGGTTGCTTGTCTTGTGATGAAACTATTTTATGCCCTAAAAGCTGAAATAAAGAGATCTTGACAAAAACAGGAAATAATAGCAGGAAACCATCAGATGTTTGTGGCCATTTGAACCAAACAATAAAAAGCAGCTTGTGAACAAGCAGCTTTAGCATCACACTAATTAAAATGATGTTTCTCTGAGTGAGCGTTTACATCCTGCAGGACTGACGAGCTAACGGCTAGTCCTAACACAGCCATGACAGCTCATATCTGAAAAATAATCAAATATAAATAAATAGTCAAAAAGAAATAATAAACCTTTTCATGGCTGTCAGTTTTGTTTTACAGGCAAATCCTTTAGAATTTAGCTGTAGTTTAGATGTTGATTTTTCCAAAACTCTTTGGGACTTCTCACGAGCACGCATCTTGTTTATAGGTAAGCTGCAGGTCAGCGATTCACCTATCGGCTTTAGACGTGGAGAAACCTCACAAACTGGTGCAGATGGCAGCATCTAAAGACGTAGCCTCTGTGAGTGAGGTCCGGCAGCCATTTTTATCCAGATTTTCTGCTAATTTCTCAAACGTTTGGTGCTCCGTATGGAATTTGAAGGAAAACTCAAACAGTTTCCAGAAGAACAAGATTTATGAGGTTTGAACAAGACTTGAGTTTTTCCCTGACAGTCTGTTTTATACACGCTCACTGCTTTTCCTGCCAGACACCCAACGCTCACGAGCAAGCAGGCGTGTGTGTTTGCTGTTTCGTGTGTGTGTGTGTCAGGTGTGTATTTCCATCCCCAAGGTCCTTCTCGCTGTCTTCTCCTATTGATTACTTCATATTGATCTAGCCTGGCACACACACACACACACACTTGCAGCTCCTCTTTGTATTCAGGACTGAGTTTATTTTCTCTCACTCTTGCTCTCACGTCTTGTTCTCTATTTGTCTGATTTTAAACTTCTTTTTTGCACAAGCACACTGATCAGCTCTCCCTTTTCTTCTTCACACCGTCTCCTACAGTAGAAGTCTTGGCCTAACTCTGTTTATCCTCTGAAATATAACTGCTTCATAGATTCAAAGAGCCTGAATGTAAGGTAGAGCTGATTTAGTGGCTCTAATTACACACTATGGCACTGACATGCCTATTTATTTATTCATTTATCCTCATTTTGATTTACCTTCATGTGTTTTCTGGAAGACTGGGCCAAGTTGAGAAGAAAGACCATTTCATTTATCAGGTATGGATGTTTTAGTGTTATCTCTCTCAGTATTTAATGAGCTGATTAGCACTTTGAAACACACTTTCACAAACTCTCACAGCTTTTCTTGGTTTTCTGGGTACATTTAGCTCTGAAAGTGTTCCAATGCAAGCAAATACAGCCAGAAACATCAAAAATCAAAGCTTTTTTGTCCAAACTCAGAACAGTCAGGCTGAATATCAGCAGCTACATTCTGGGGCTGAAGCACTTTGAGTTAAATTCACTCAACATGCAAATTGACTGTAATTCACTTACCGAGCGATAAGAGTCCTACTCCGTCTCAATAATGCTGTTATAAACTGAATATTAAATAACTGCTGGGTTGAGATTTTCTCGTGGTTTGGATCTCCACTTCCTGGTTGATTCGATTTAACAGGAAGTGATCAGTTGTCTTTGTTCAGGTCTGGATGAACACATTATGGAGCTTCTTCCTTCTTGTTGCTTTTCTTTTATCTACGAGAATTTATCAATGAAGTCAACTTTAGAGGCGACATTTAAACTGTCTTGGTATTAAGAGGAACAACTACTATTGCTTCTGCAACGCTGCCATCCATTGTTTTTTTCATTCCAGCAGTATTTGACAATGTCAGAATGGGCGTTTGGGACATCACTTGGCATTTTAGGATCTCCAAAAATGTTTCATGCAGCTAAAGTTTAGTAGTTGTGAAGAAAATACCACGACGGCTGGGACTTCTGCGTTGTCCTGGACCTTCATGTTTTTTGGAGTCCTTAAACATTTTGCAGATAGATGCATGAGTGGCCCACCAGTACACCTCATAGATTCATGATGGTTTGGAGCAAATTCAGAAAGTCCAAAGCAGAACCAACTTGTAGTGGTAGCAGTTTTATCAGATCTAGAGGAAGGGGTACTGTGGTGGTACCATATTAATAATGTTGGGCCCACAAGCACCCATATGGATTGTTGCTACAACACCATCGCTCCATCAGACTTGTGCATGATCTTCTGGTACGTGGTTTCATTCTGACAGCTACATGCTTGCTTAGTATGGGGATTGCTGTAAAGTCTCTGACACAAGAAGTCAGATGCAAGCTGCTGGGTTCCTTACATAGGAAACCTTTTACTAATTGGCATAAGGAACTGAGCTGTATTGGAATGTTTACATTGTGAAGTGCCTTGAGATGATTTGTTGCTATATAAATAAACTGAATTGAATTGTTGGTGGTGTCAGTGGGATCTTCATGTGAACTTGCTGTTGGTGTATAGTAACTGGTGAAGGTACAGAGAGCAACTCAACAATGTGGAAAATAGCAAGAAAACCCACATGGTCAGGTACAAAGAGTATGGTTTCCCAAATTGTCCACGATCCAGCCACGCTCCAGAAATGGTTTAGGACAGCAGTTCCCAAAAATACCCACAAAATAGCAATTTTCAAGACGACCAAACCCGGATATCGCTGATTTGACTATAAAACATGCAATAATTCAGGGCATAAACGCCTCCTATGAAATAAAAATCGTGACTAACATTTGTGGACTCTCGCGCTGATTCAAGCTGAAACTCTTCCAAATGCTTCAGCATCTACCTAAAAAGTTAACCAGGTGAAATCTGCCCTGATGCTCAGAGCTTCCTGTCAAACACGTTAAACCCGACTTCACTGCTGCTGCAGCTTCTTCTGCTTCCCTTTTATTTCTTACCGATTTCCCTTGTTTGAGAAAAGCCTGACAATTTTTAAACAAAATAAAGAGGGAATAAAAAGTTTCTCTTTATTGATGCTTGAATGACAAGCTCCGCTGACAGGAAGGCAGAGGCAGACGTGCAGACTTGGATGTGCATGCATATACACAGACGCCTTCAATCACGTGTGCAAGGGAAGACGAGCACACACAAACACGCCACACACCTCCCACGCTACCAAAACACCATCTCACCTGACAAATTAGAATGTGCGCGGGCCTGGTGGTTTTTGTCATCGCAGCTATCTCTCACATTTCTGTCGGAGTGCACGTGGTTTCACACTGAGACAAAGAACGCTGAAGAGAACGCTCATGTCATCCTCCTCTCCCTATTTCTCTCCATCCTTCTTCTCTTTCCTGCAGTTCTTCTCTGGGTGTTGTTAGGAGAAATGGAGCAGAAGTCTGCATCACATGTTGCATAATTCTCAGTCTCCCGTCGTAATCGTCCAGGTGTTTATGAAAAATTCAGCAAACAGACGCACGTTTTGAGTGTAAATGAAGCAGCGTCCTGTTGCTGCAAGTGAACAATTTAGTGCAATATTATTAAATCTGTTGGATCTAACGGTTTAGAGGCAAATTAGATAACAAACTGAGATTGTAGATGTTAGAACGAGATTCCAGTCAGTGTTTGAATCACACTCATGTCAGCTGTTGTCCACATGTCATAAACTGTTGAGATAAATATAATTTTAGAACATAACTTATGGCCGTTGATACTGTCAGTCATGCTATCCTGTTAGCCCAGCTTGAGCAGTTGGTGGGCATAGTTAGCTCTGCACTGGATTGGTTTTGATCGTATCTCTGCGAGCGTAGCTCCAGTATGATGCTGAATGACTGTACATCATCCTCTGCTCTTTTCCACTAGAGGGTCCCTCAAGGCTCTGTGCTGGGGCCTCTTGTTTTCTTTATATGTCCTCCCATTGGAAGATATCTTCAGGAAACACGCGAAACGTTATCACCTCTATGCCGACGACTCCCAGATTTATTTCTCCTTCCAGCCTCACGCGTCACTCCGATCCCACTTTCATTGTTTTCATGATATCAAAGCGAGGTTGGCTGTAAACTTCAGTCTGCCATCGTCTTCTCCTCTAATGCACACGGCACGGTTCTCCCTTCTTCAGCTCGGTTACCAACCTTGGAATTAAGCTTGACTCCTCTCTCTCTGAGGACCTCCAGGAAAATTCCACAATAAAACCAAACATCCGATAAAGAAGGAAAAACATGTTAAATCTACCCAGAATTCTTTTAGAACAACAAGTTTCTCATTTTTAAGACTTCTGTTGATTATTATGGGCTGGATTTTGTCACCTCTTGTGAAAGGTTTACTTTTCCTAGCTTCATGGAACAGCTCATTAATTTAGGAGGAAGTGTAGCAGAGGTGTGTGTGTGCGCGTGCGTGCGTGTGTGTGTGTGTGTGTGTAACCAGCTATTGTTAAAGTTTTTCGTGGGGAGGAGTTGGGAGTATGGGTGTGTGAGCTGAGCTCAGATGGTATTTTAACACGGCTAGCCGACTTCTTGCAGCCTACAGTTAAACAGTGACTCACAAATTCCTGTCTCCCTTTCCTCCTTCTCTGCTACTTCACTTTTTCTCCTCTGTTTCTTCCTCTCTTCATTTTCTCTCTTTCTTCAACACTTTTCCTGGTTTTCTGTCAGGTTTTTCTCTGACACCTCCTCCCTCTTCTTTTTCCTCTTCTCCCCCGCTCGTCTTGGCCCCTGCCAGCCCCAAACCCAGGAAGTTAACGTTCTCAGGCGTTTTAGTTTGTCAGCTTGCTTTAGATTATTAAATCCCAACATGAATATATTTGGCTAAATGTTTGGAGAGTATGAACTGTACAGTCTGAGACTCGGTTGCATGTTGATTTTATCCTGTAGAGTGAAGGATTATGGGTATTCCACAAGGAAAAATTAACTTGCAGGCCACCAAAAAGTTAAAAATGCTAAGTCATTGTGCAACAAAGATGCCAAAAGATGCTTAAAAATAGTTTGTCACAAAAAATGAAAAACAAAATAAAGTAACAGCACTGAAGGAATGCACGTAAGATCGTCTCATGCTGAGAAATGATAAAGTTTTAGCCATTTTAGTTGAAAATAATGTCATTCATGACTTCATGCAATGTGTGTTAGATTTTGCATGATCTGTTAGCGCTTTATTAAAACATGATTCTGTAGCTCAGTAGCTGTAAACCATTATTTATGTGTGCTAATATTAAAGAGCTGCTGCAGCCACCTTGAATTGGGCTTACTGCAAAAAAATTCACTTCAAGATGAATGTCCAATGATTGCTTACTTCATGTTTTGTTAAAATCTCCTCATTGGTTCATGAGCTTTTCTGCTAAGGTTGAATTAATGGCAAAGCTAGAATAAGACGTTGAAGTGATGGGAGGGACTCTGACTCTCAGCTACTAACACACCAGATTTTAACGCAGCGTCTTTAAAGTAATAAACATTTTTGTGTTCAGAAGTAAACCATGTTCAACCCCCCAACACTGACTGCTGTGGTAAAAAGTAAATATTGGATTTCAGTCGTTTATTCTTAGAAATTTGTTAAAATCACACCTCAATCACCTAAAAATGACATAATAATTCAAGCACATACCAGAGTAATCATGTACCTTATTCATACGAGGAAAAATGCTCATATTGACAGCAGAGATTTCCAGTAAGAAGTTAAAATAAAAAATTCTGGAAATTTGCAGCAAAAAAAGAAATAAACTTGATACAAAGAATCATTTATTTGCATTCAAATTTAGAAACCGTTCATTGATTATCAGCACTGACTGATCCAAGAAGGCAGAAATAAAAACTCACACAAAGTTCACTGGAGAAACCCAAGTCAAAAGCCAAAGGAAGAAAAAACCGTTCCTGATGCACACATACACACACGGCCCCCAAGGGCCCCTGGGACTTCAAAGAGCCGTCTACTGTACTTCAGCGACACCTTAACACCAGGTGCCACAAAAATGAGGAAGGAGGAACGGTGGGTGGAGGGCTGGTGATGGAGAAACAGGAAATAGTTGTCAGAAAAAAGAGGAGGGATATCTTCCCAGGAACGGGACGATGGAGTATAAAAAGATAGAAAGAGGAAAAATACTGGAAGAAAGCGTTAAGAAAAAGAGTTAAAGCTACTTAGATGGAGGTGAAGACTAGAAGAAATAAAACAACAGGCCAGAAAAAAGAGAGAAACAAGAAACAGACAGAGAGCTGCTGGCTGGGTGCATGTGGGGGAGGGCAGTAACACTCTGCTGCTAATATCTGCACTGCTCTGTTGTGAAGAACCCCAGTTCCCCTTTTAATGGTGAACTATTCCTTTAATGATGGCAGTAAAACACACACACACACACACACAGAATGCTGTTCCTCTCTGCCTGACAGGAAACATGGTTCAGAGCACAACGTGACAAGTCACAGTTCAACTTTTACAGCTTGCGAGCCGAACACGCTCACAAATCAAAGTTCAAGCTCAGAAAGCAGCTCACGCTGTATGAACAGGTTTTGTTAGTGACATATATTCAGCAGAAATGTGGGTCTTTGTCTAATTCAGGTGCTGCAGGGTTTTGAATTAGGCTGTGGAGGAATCTGTCAGTCACCCAGCATCAGGATCGACAGGTGCAGAGAAAAAATCACACGAAAAAGAAGATATACTTCAGGTTTAAGATAATTCTTGGATGCTGTGATCCAAGCTGCCAACGGAGCCATGGTGGTGACGGTCTGAGGTGCAAAGTTCACAAACGGGTCCCTGTGTCAGGATGCTTCATCTGTAATCAGCACAAGGAAGTAAAGTTTTACTTTAAGTCAGAACATTGTGTGAAAACAACTCTGTCAGCAGCTGATTTTGCAGGAATAGAATCATTTTGCACGGCTAAAAGCAAAAAAAAACCCACTTATCTTTGCTTATCCAGAAGGACGATGTGGCTGAAATCTCCTCATTAAAGGTGTTTTCACACATTCTGTTCTTTCGTGTGCTGAACATTTCTACACATTAGCCGCACCAGCTCCATGTGAAACCACGAAGCCGTCAAAGCCAACAGTGTGAAGGGTTCTTCCTGCCAGCTCCTGGGTGCAAACCCACATGACATTTCCATCATATGGTTGCCTCGGGAAACAAAAAGCAAACATCCAACAGAGAAGAAGATGGGTCGTTAAACATGCAAGTAAGACGGAAATTAAAACTCAGATTTGTAAGGGATGATGCCAAAATATTCAGATAAATTCAAGAAAAGACAAAATATCCAACAGTTTTACGTAAGAAATGACTCAACGTCAGAAAATCTGCTGCGGCTTAAATATGTGACAGACATCTTTTTTTACTCTACATG
The DNA here is from genome assembly GCA_006937985.1 of Aphyosemion australe. NCBI lineage: Eukaryota > Metazoa > Chordata > Actinopteri > Cyprinodontiformes > Nothobranchiidae > Aphyosemion > Aphyosemion australe. Next base: position 5,578,031 of record SSNS01000001.1, read on the forward strand.
TATAGCATAAATATGTTTATTCTGTGTTTAAAGCTGTTCTGTCCACAAATGCATTACTGATGTAATTTGGGATTTTTATGAATAAAACACAATTTAATATGTTATCTACTGATGAAGGCCACCCATAGAAACTACAGCAGTTTCTCCGCCATGACATAAAACCATGTGTTTAATTTAGGAGCAATGAAATATTTTCTTACTGGAGTAAGAATAGAATAGAATAGAATAGAATAGAATAGAATAGAATAGAATAGACTTTATTGATCCCACAGTGGGGAAATTCACTTGTCACAGCAGCACCATCACTCAAAGGGTAATTAGAAGAAGATAAAAACAAGGGTACATGTATATACACATAGGCAGTAATCTAGTATTGTAATCTTAGATCACTAAATAAAAGATGAAAACAAACTTGGTACCAACACTATGCAGCATACTGTAAGAGACACAGACAACAATGTGAATCCGGTATTGCACAAGTATAGAACACAAAACGATCAGGTCAAACTACCTCGTTTCTGTTTTTACGGGAAATTATAAAACTATTTGAACAGGTACTCTTGAAGTCTTAATAATAACATTTCTGATGTAGTTTGAGCTTTTTAAGCCACATTAGACTGAAACACCAAAACTACAACTTTGCAACACAAACATGTTGACAGTAGTTGCTCATGTTCTCAGCAATAATGAAATAACATATTTTCTTGGGTTTGCTGTTAGTGAGCTACACATCCAATAAGTTTTAGGTCCTTCCAAATGAAATAACCAGCTCCGGTGGCCTAGTGGTAGAGTGTCCGCCCCGGGACTGAAAGACCAGGGTTCAAATCCCGGTCGGGTCATACCAAAGACTTTGAAAAAAATGGGACTCAATGCCTCCTCGTTTGACACTCAGCACTAAAGGGTTGGATTGGGGGGTTAAACCACCAAATAGTTCCCGAGCGCAGCCACAGCTGCAGCTCACCGCTCCCCACCATGGGGATGGGTCAAATGCACCAGTGTGTGATGATGACTTGGGACTTTGACTTTAAATAGTGTGAGCTACTAACTCTACATTTTACAGGCGGCAGAGTGCATATATTAAAGGTGTGGAACACTGAAAAAACACTTTTTAATGATTATTTCTGATTATAATCAGTCACTCTGAGTTTAACATGCAGGCTGAACATGAAACTAGTCTCCTACACCTATCTCCTGCATTAGCTTCTGACAGAAAATAGACGGTGAAAACCAAAGATTTGAAAAGTCTCACAGATCTACGTCACACTGTCACTTAACATTCATGGACTCACCCATCTTGCGACGGGGAAGGCTGTTGTTGTTTTAGCGTCCAGGTAACAGCAGAGAACGCCTCAACTAGTAGAAGCTAACTGTTAGCATTAGCAACTCCACCACACAGCAGAACTCCTTCAGGCTTGTGTTATTTGTGGAGATAAAACATCAACGTTGCAGAGCAAATGGAGTTAGTGGTAGAGTTGTGTTGCTGTTAGCCAATCAGAGGTGAGATGTCCACATATCAGGAAATAAGACTCCAGATCCTGCCATATGAAGCTCAGCTGTGATGTGGCTCACTTCTAGTTCCTGAAAATTGTGCACCAGTGCTCCCCCCCCCCCCCCAGATTACGACTTACAAGGCATTAATTCCTACTAGAGACCACTGCAAATGTACCGTTTAAACAAGTGTTCCACACCTTTAATAAACAGGACATTATAAGGAAAAGAGCCTGTTTTAATTCTGTAAACTTGGTGAAATTGATCTTTTATGTATTTATTTTCTGCAGTTTTATTCTTGTTCATGTTCATAAAAGGAGGCTGCATCCTAGTGCAGTAAAAATGGATGTGTCCACTCAGGTGTCACATTTATATTGCTGCTGATTGAAGCTGGAAATGGTAAATGAACTGAGGACTGCACCATTTTCCACCTGTTTCTTTGTCTTTAGCGAGTTTTCTTATCTATGCTGTGGTAATCATCTTCATCTCAAACTCTCAAAAATCGGCTTTACCAGATTTAAACATTTGGAGGCATAAATCATCCATGTGGAGCAAAAACTGAACTGTGTAGAGAGAGACAGCTGGTTTCACTCACTGAGTTACAAGACAGAAAGAGGAACTACTTTAAGAGAAAATATGGAAGTGTTTAATATTTTCTGCTACAGCGTAGAGGCTGTGGTCCCTTTTTATTACAAGTTACTTGATTAAACATGAAAACACGCAGCACCACTGTTCTTTCTCAACACACATCCTGTCTGCAGTATGCTGAAGAATCTGCTTAAACTCACTCAAAAGTACAAATTTAGACAGAAACTTGATGTTCTCACTCATCGTTCTCCCTTTAACATAAAAACAAAAAGGCACATTCACAGGAGTCAGGCCTGAAGTCTGCTGATGTGTCCTTGAGCAGGACACAACTCCAGTGGCTCCAGCAGTGGTGCCCTGGAGCCAAGCCTGACCTCTGACCCCTTTGAGGAGGGTAGCGGACACAAAGGGAGATTCTCCCTGTGGGGATTAATAAAGTATCACATTATCATTTGAATGCAGCTGATTGTATCTTTGTGAGTCTCGGTTTCATCCTGCAGACCGTCCTGTAGCAGTGGCTGATGCAGCCTCGTCTCCTGGCTCTGCTGGCAGAAATCTGGTTCATGGTGTCCCTCCCACCTCAGATTATTCTTCTAGTACTGGTGCCAAATGTTACTGAAGTACCTGCTCTTAAATTTTTCACGTAATAGTGATAAATATAGTTTTCTGGTGGCTGGAAAAAGAGATTTTGAGTTTTTGTAGCACTGCAGGACAAAGTTTCTGAATGGTTATAGACGCCACATACAGGGAAACTTAAAAACAGCAAACACGAACATTCTGTCTTTCTTTGCCCTGTCCCTGTGGTCAACGATCCCTCTTGCTGGCCTTCATCCTCAAATCCCCATGGACCGAGAGTCAGGAGGGAGAGAACGCTTAAATGGTTTGAATGATGGTGTGGAATGCTAAAAGGAAGAGTGTGTGCTGGTGGTAAGGGGGGAGCAAGATGAGAAGGGAGTTTGTGTTCATGTGTGTGTGTGTGGTGGGGTCCTACTGCCTGGTCTGGGATCTGGTATGCGTGACTGAACAAGAGGAGGAAGAGGGGAAAAAGTACACTGAAACCTGCCTTGCTAACTTCTAAAGACGGACAATGGCCCCTGACTGCAGTGTGTGTGTGTGTGTGTGTCACTTCTTATATGGGACATGTCCTGATGGAAAGCAGAAACATGCACCCTTAACTAACTTTTTAGATCTTTGCTCATGAATCTGCACCAGAGTTCAGCACAGATATTTTAATAAGAGATGTTGGTGATTAAAACAATCAGCAGGGTGGAACAGTTCGCTAGAATAAACGCCATAGTGATAATTAATTACACAGCCACTGCAGCCAAATCAAAGCAGCAAGCATCCATTTTGAGTCTCCTCATAAATAATAAAACAACAAATCAGACCCCCCCCCCCCTTTGATAAACAAAACTGGATGGATGGAGGACAATAGTGCTAAATGTGTGGGATGCTATTAAGAGGAATGAATTAACATAAAATGTCACGTTAAGTAAGTTTGACTGCTGAAAGAAAAGAGACGATGACAACAAACACCAACACACTAGCTCTTTTGTTCATTATATAAATATCTTTAATTGCTTTAACCGTAAGAATATAAAACAATTTAATTTGGGATTTTGCATTTTTTTCCATTACAAACACATCATATACAGTACATCTTCTTATTGTCAAACACACACAGCTTTTTCAGCAGGACGCACATCCGTATATTCGTTTTCTAGCAGGTCATTGCATTTCATTAAAAAATGTGCACACACTGGCGTCAGTGTGCGCGTGTGCATGTGTGTACAGCCTAAATCTGTGTGTTTGTGTGTGAAAGGAGGACAGAGGAATGAGAAAAACAAAAACAGCAAGAAAGAGGCGCATTCTGCTCGTCGTAACCCGAGTCAGGAGAGAGAAAAGGAAAAATAATCAATCGCTTCTTATTCTAAGCATGTCTCAAAATGGATTAGGGGGTATTTTTTTTAATTCAGCAAGAAGATGAAGGGGTTAAAGGATGAAGAGAGGGGTAAAAAAACAAAAAGACATCCCTGCCCTCCTCACTCTGCACCGGTGAGAGCAACATGAATGTGTTGGTTTTTAATGTGGGAAACGAGAAACCGTGAGACAAACCCTGATTTGCTTCCATCAATAAAGGGTAAGAGATAGAAATCACTTCAATTTGAAGTACTCTCAAGAACATTCACTGACATTTATCTCCATCAGCATCCTTTACAAAAATACCCACAGCCCGTGATCCTGTAAGGACCTACGTTGTGTTAAATACCAAAGTGATCAAACCTTTTTCATGTGCTGTCGTTCGTTTTCTAAGAAACTCTTATAGGTATTCCTGCCAGGGGTAGAGGATCGTAAACGTGTCCTTTAAACGGGTAAAAAGAGCATTAAATTTGGACTTTATCCCTTAAAGAATGAAGGAAACGAACAACAGAAAACCCCTGGAGCAATAGAAGGTTTTTTGATTTTGCATAAAGCGACATCTTATAATCTGTCTGGATTTTAGTGCTCTTTTGGAATAATCCTGGCTGTTTGTGGGGTAAATTAACAAAGGTAGTTATACTGGTCTCCTTTCTCTGGCTATGCTCATGGAGGGATGGGGGAGGGGGCAGACACAGTCCCTTTAGGCACATTTTCTACCAGTCTCACTCCCAGCTTTCCTTCTTCTTTTTAAGAGTGTTCACCCTTTAGAAAATAAGCACATACGAGGTAGCCGAATGTTTTGTTTTAGTTAGGCGTGATGGCTGTAGCGGAGATTAGTCGTCAAATTCAGACTCATCATAAAAAATAAAAGTGTCACTCAGAGGTTCTACGACCGCGAATAAAAATCAAGGTTTTCAGCTGGATGCAAGTCTGATATTTGCTTTTTAGACATTTGTGGAAACGTCAAGATATGAAAAGTGTTCTGTTAGCAAAAATTATAACTCGACTGAAAAATAAAACAGATTTACTTCATAGGTTATTCCAGTCCAGTCACATTTCTCCAGATATTAAAACTCAAAATGAAACCAAAACAGTTGTTAACAGAAATCCTTGTGAGCTGAAAACAAAAACGAGTTTAAATTGCTTTTCACGATGCAGGTTGTTATAGTGTATCGATGATATAAACTCCAATCCTGCAACGCCAACAGAAAAGTAAAACGGCTAAAAAAGAAAATTCTGGTCACACGAGAGTTCACCTCACACAGGAGGGAGCGGAGGACAGAAAACTCCACCACCATTCTACCCAGTTCCCTATGCTTGTGTTACCTCTCTAACAAAAAAAAAAGAAAAATGAAAACACACACACACACAACCATAAAACAAACACTTCCAATCACCTCACTTTCTCACTCTCTGTCATTTGCCAGAGTCCCAGGTTCAACACTTTAAGGCAGGGGAGCTGTGTGATCCTCTCCAGTCCCCTCTTGGTGATCTTGGTACATCCATACAGGTCGATGCCCACCAGCTGGGTCAGGTGGTCCGCTATGAGCTCCAGCCCTTTGTCTGTGATGCGCACACACTGTCCAATGTTCAGGGTCCTCAGCTCGTGCATTTGCCTCACCATCCGGTTGATTCCGTCGTCGGAGATGTGACACGAGCACAGCGACAGGGACTTGAGCTGGTACAGCCCCTGAGCTATGTAAGCCAGGGTCTGGTCCCCGATCTTGTCACAGAAGGAAACATCAAGCCCAGAGAGCCTGAGGGTGCCCATAGCAAGGTGCATAGTCCCCGTGTCACTGATGTTGTCACAGGAGCGAAGGTTGAGGCTCCACAGGGAGGTCATGTGGGAGAGGTGGATCATCCCAGCGTCTGAGATCCCCCCACAGAAGCTCAGGTTCAGCACCCGCAGCTTGGCCAGTCCTTTGGAAATGTGTTTAAGTGACAGGTCTGTCAGTTTCTGACAGTCTTGGAGAGTCAGGTACTCCAGGTTCAGGCAGCCCTCTGCTGCGCTACGGGTCATACCCGCCAGATGTCCAATCCCCACATCTGAGACATGCCTGCAGGACCTCAGATTGAGGCTCTTGAGTCGGTGGAGGCCCCAGGCTATCAACAGAAGCCCAGTGTTGGTGATGTTGCTGCAGCCACCAAGCTCCAGCACCTCCAGGTTTTTCAGATACTGGGCAATCCGACCTAAGCTGGAGTCTGTGATCTGCTTGCAAAGACTCAGGTTCAGAACCCTCAGCGATGGGATCTCCTGCACAAATGCATGGCCCAGCCCGTTATCTGTGAGGTTGTAGCAGCCGGACAGATTCAGGGACTCGATGTTAGGCATTCCTTGGATGACATAGCTGAGGCTGCGGCGCAGAGACAGGATCTGGACCCTCCGGATGCCCCTGGCCTGAAGGCTGGGGAACAAGGATGGATTTGCCCGGCGGAGGTGCAGCTTGGCTTCAACCCCCCTCCACACTGACTTGTGGTAGGATGCATCCCTCCAAGCGATACATACTTGGGAAACCCTGCCTTTGTCCCTCACGTCCAGATAACTGAAAATCATAGCCAAAATTTCCGGGAAGAGGCACGAAATGTGCGTCTCCATTGTTTTTCAAAACCCAGGCATATAAGAATCAATACTCCACACCTCCAAGGCTGAGAAAAGAACCCGCTTCAGCACCTCCTGCTGCTGCAGTCACACAAAGTATCAACAGTCCCAGTTATCCTCAAAAAGTAGTAAAGAAATAACAGTTGAGGGGTTCTCTCTGTTTTTCTCTCACGCTGAACTGTGCAAAATCGATCCAACTCTCTCCGGTGCCACGTGATCCGCTCTGGTTGCGCAGCAGAACTCAAATGTACTAAAAAAGAATAAAATAAACAAAATATGAGACGCTTTACTCCTGCCTCAACCCCACAATCCGCCAAAAAAGGAGCAGGAGAGGGGGCGAAAGGAAGGAGGAGGAGGAGAGGAGGAAAAGGCGTCAATCCTTCCCCCTCTCTCCCTCTCTCAGACGACGCTTCCTTGTATTAAACCCACAAAAAGCCTTCCTCTCGCTGCCGAGCGGGGATCCAGACGGTCGTACATTTCAGAGCGAGAAAGTAAAGACAAAAACAACACTCCTAACGCCGCCGGTTACCAAACAGCTCCATGACAGGAGAGAAGAAAAAGACGGAGTTACGCTGGCTTTGTAGCCGGAGTGAGAGGCAGAGAGGGGCGTCCTGGTCTCAAAGCCTTTGTCTGCTCTTTTCAAACCGACTTGGCAGGAACCCCGGCACTCCGGCTGCTCGGGAGGGGTCCAGCCAAGTGGAAACGTCTAACTCGCCCGCTCTAAACAATATTATATGGCTTCAAAACTTTGATTTTGACTTATTAAGGATTTTTTATAACATTGATATAAAACGCTAAATGTTTATGAAGCGATAAAGTGATTATTGGAGTGGTTGTTGTTTCGGCTCACCCCTACCCTCTCCGTGTCACGCAGTTGGTACATTCCGCCTCAGCTGGAACGGTGCGAACAGTTTCCCTTGGAAACCAACTTCTTACAATTCAGTTCACTTTGGGTTTTAACCCTTTGAGCGGACCACACAGGAAACTATGACAAGTCAACACAACAAGCCGCTTTTAGTCCTCCCTCTCGCCGTGAAAATGGCGCATTTTTCCAGCTTTGTTTCCGTTATTGTTGTTATTTTGGAAAAGGCGAGTACAGCGTCTTCTAAACGGTTCAGAAACACCGTTCTTTGTCTCAGTTCCTGTCCGTTCTCTCCCCCTTTTCTTCACTCATTTGGAAAACTAATAAAGTTTCACTTTCAAAAATCATTTAATTTAATCAAATACCAAAAAGAATTAACTGTAGCTGCTAATCCGGAAGCAAACAAAAACAAAATCTGCTTTTAAACCCACTTTTAATTAACTCCAACTTGCTTTATATGTGCAGTATTTGGCAGAGTTACCAGTCAAGACCACCACACACACACACACACACACACACACACTGTAATAACAACTTAACAACCAAACAGTATACAAACAACACACATTTCGTTGGACTGGGTCATAAAATTTGATTTGGCAACATGTAGAAAATAAAACATTTATATCTTGGGTTGCTCATAAGGAACCGCACACGCTAACCAATAATTATAAAGCACATCTGGCAACCCTTACATTTTAATACGTGACTAATAAAAAGTAATTTTGGTCTCAGTTGATGAAAGGGAATCTCTTTTCATTGCAACAAAATAAAAAGTGCATAAAAACACGTTTTACTTCTTTCTTGCTGGTTTACTTGTGTTTGTGCACATATGAAAACAGGAAACAATGTCCATGTAAGGATGAATTTATTAGCTTACTGTTGTTTTCTTCCTCATGTGTCAGAGGGACATAATTAGTCAGAAGTGCATTTGGCAGATAGTGTGGCACGTGGTTTGGAAAGATAAAAGATGGAAGAAGAGCTTTGGAGAACGAGGGGTTTATATGAGAGAGGGAACAGCAATCACAGGAGAGGGAGAGAAGCTACAGTCATCTTTACATGAGATGGGCAGCCATGCACAACCCACAGCAACTCTTCCACTATATCCACTTTCCTCGCTCATCCTCTCGGTTAGTCCTAATGCAAAGCCTGCGTGTTTGCACAAAGAGGCCTTGTTTTCAAAAATAGTTGAGACGCTGTATAAAATGTAATATTGAATATGTTCATAATGTAAAATGCTTTGCTAATTATTATCCATTCAAAGATTATTTTTTAAAAAGTCTTACAATTTATATTTAAAGTAATGAATCAAAATGTGTCTTTTTTTTTTTACTAAGACTCTTTCTGAAGACTCGTTAGACTTTAAAGTTTTATTTATTCCCATAATTTTGAAGGTATTGAAGTGTGTTCATAATCTAATAATAGGCTCAAACAGCCTATTTTTAAAATTTTTATGCTATTTAGAAGTTGTCCTATTAATAAACTCCTGATATTACATAACGGATCAGTTTAGCATGGATCCATAACAAAAATCTGACACAATAATTATTTTTAATCTGAGTTTTAGGACCCGAGTTAATCGGTGGAGCTGCATTCAGAAATTCCAAGCATCCATGACATCTCACTTTTCTTTTTAACTTATGGTCTGTGCCTTCATCAAGGGCAAAAACAAAGCAGTTAACTGCACCGTCCCTTGTGGCTGCCAACACCTACGTCCTTGGTATTCAGGCGCAGAGTGCGTCATGCATTTTCAAAATAGCAGTCCTGACATGAATACCAAGCTTTATAATGATAGAGCAAACACCTTGAGTTAGAAACAGGATGGGAGATTTACGCCTGCTCCCAGCAGAGTGTGGCTAAACCATGGTCGGGGCTCAACCGTCTGGGATTTAACAGATAAAAGCAAATTCAGTGAAAAACTATATTTTATTTTTGCACAACCTCAATGTTCTACTAAAGGATGATTTTTATCGACAAGCATTTTGAAAAAGTTATCTTTACAAATTTAAATGTGCAAACAAAAATTAAAATCCTACCAGAGGTCTTAAATCAACAAACCAGACAAATACATCAGCAAACTATCTCTGTGTGCTCCTGCTGTCAGCTGATTTTTCCATTTTTCATCAATGATGATAATCACAGAAAAGACATCAAATGAAAGATGAGGTAACACAAACATGATTAAATGCTTCAGAAGAGAGTACACAAACGGAAAGACCTCAACATGGTGAGCTAAGCTTCCTCCAGCACAGCCAGTGTGTGTGTGTGCGTGTGTGTGTGTGTGTGTGTGTGTGTGTGTGTGTGTGCGTGTGTGTGTGCGTGTGCGTGTGTGTGTCCACTGCTGTGGTGTGTCATACCCCTCTTAGAAAACCCGCTGGGCCCAAGCTAGTACTCACACTGAGTGAGAGAGAGGAGCCGAGGAGATATGGATGGATGATGGAGGGAGGAGGAAAAGCGAGAGAATGGGTCAGCAGAAGTGGAGGGAAGAGGAGAAGCATCAGTGTGTTAAATTTAGGCTTCAAAAATACGCTGGAAGGGTGGAAAGAAGAGGAAACAGAGGTGAGAGTGTGATGCCCGGATTTGGCAGGTGTGTGTGTGTGTGTGTGTGTGTGTGTGTGTGTGTGTGTGTGTGTGTGTGTGTGTGTGTGTGTGTGTGTGTGTGTGTGTGTGTGTGTGTGTGAGAGAGAGAGAGAGAGAGAGAGAGAGAGGCCTCCTTGAGGTGTTTTAAACCATCTCTTAAGTTTCTACTCGTGTGTGTGTGTGTGTGTGTGTGTGTGTGTGTGTGTGTGTGTGTGTGTGTGTGTGTGTGTGTGTGTGTGTGTGTGTGTGTGTGTGTGTGTGTGTGTGTGTTTTGTAGCATGTGTATGTATGTATGTGTGTGTTAGTGCGTGTGTGCATGTGTATGTATGTGTGCGTGCATGTGTGTGTTAGTGCGTGTGTGTGTTCGCATGTGTATGTATGCGGTGTGTGTGTGTGCGTGTGTGTGTGTGTGTGTGTGTGTGTGTGTGTGTGTGTGTGAGAGAGAGAGAGAGAGAGAGAGGCCTCCTTGAGGTGTTTTAAACCATCTCTTAAGTTTCTACTCGTGTGTGTGTGTGTGTGTGTGTGTGTGTGTGTGTGTGTGTGTGTGTGTGTGTGTGTGTGTGTGTGTGTGTGCGTGCCTGCGTGAGTGTGTGTGTATGTGTTTGTGCTGGTGTGTGTGTGTGTGTGTGTGTGTGTGTGTGTGTGTGTGTGTGTGTGTGTGTGTGTGTGTGTGTGTGCGCGTGTTTCTTTGTGATGCTTGTATAACTTCATGTGTCTGCGTTTGATAATTCAGAGGAGGGCTCTAACAGGATAATTGCTCGCCTCGACAACGCGCTTCATCTGCACCCGCAGCGGTTGCTGGTTGCCAAGGTTACGTGGGCATGTGTCAACGCGTTCCCCCGAAGGTCGACACCTTCCTGACTGGATATTATCATGACTGTGTAGATTCTGTTTCTTTTCTATGTGAAACAGACAAACAGTGAAGTCTGCATGCACACAGCAGCATGTGAAGGGAAGAGCAGAGCGATTCAACGACCCGAGTGCCCTGAGATTGCACCCACACAAGCTGCTCACTGTACACTGTACTCCATGAATCTTTAATGTTCCCTCAGGTGTTTCCTTGCTCCACCAGGGTTTCACCTATGCAGTGCTGAAACGTGGTCTTTGTGTGTGTGTGTGTGTGTGTGTGTGTGTGTGTGTGTGTGTGTGTGTGTGTGTGTGTGTGTGTGTGTGTGTGTTATGAATCTGCCCTCAAAAGTTCTCAGCTCCTCTTGTTACCGACTTATTCTCTGTATTTATGTGATCCTACTCTGCTGTTATATGAAAGAGCAGCTCAGTCTGAGATCACATTCTTGGTTCATATCACAAAAAATAATGAAGGCTGCAAACAATGATGTCATTGAATTTTGAAGATATTTTTAAAAAAGTATAAAATTAATAGATATACGGGGCTGTGAAACAGATTTGCTGTCTGGTTTTTGTTTATTTTAACTCAGTCATGTTGGAGGTTTTCCTGTTTAAGGTCAAAGGTCAGACAATATTGTTTCTTCTGATATTGTTGAAATGGTTGAAGACAGACTCATTAAAATATCTCTTTTGCCAGATTTGGACATGTGGACTCTAGCATATTAAAGGCTGAATATGGAACACGAACACCAAAGCCACATCTAGTGTGTGGAGGTTGTAGTTGCAACAGCTTATATATCTTGTTTTCTTTGGGTCCATCTGTTGTAGGCTTCACCTAAACTCACTCTGAGAGAGATGTTGCCATGTTCAGGGATTTGAATAAAGCTGCTGGTAGCACATAGATCACGTTCTTAAAACTTTATCCTCATAATTCTTGTTTTTATTATAATTTTCCTCTAAGTAGTCTTGAGCAAATTGGTCATGTGACTGGAAGCTTTGAATTACAGCAAGTGGTCCAGGTCCTACAGCAGCAAGGCGACCCCCGGACCATCACACTACCACCACCATGTTTGGAGTTCTTTAATGAAACGTAGATGTAACGGGACACACACCTTCCAAAAAGCAGCAGGTGTCAGGGAAGTGCTAACCTCCCTTTCTGTGTTGCGTCATTATTTGAAAACACAAACTTTAAAGCCGTACTATGCAGCTTTTTCATATTTTTAAACCATTTTCAGAGTTAAGTGAGATGTTTTTATTAAAACCTAACTACAGTTTGGGACATTGTCTCCAACAAACTACACACCATAACGGTGTGTCACACCTCCAACACTACAGAGACACCTACATGTTTTAAAGATGCTTCTGTGTTATTGTGAGAATGTCAGTTATTTGATTAAAGTTGCATGTTGTGAAGACATTTCCTGAATAAAATGTTGTACGATGAATAAAGCACCACCGAAATGATGTTTTCTTTCTGATCAAACCAGGCATGTACAGTTCCAGTATATACAGAAAAACATACGTCCTCCAACTCAGAGTTACAAGTCAGGGAAATGATATAAATACTTGGTTGGAGGCTCTGAAACAGGAGAAAAGTTGGAGGAGGAAGCATAGGTCAGTGCAATGAGATGCACTTCTCTTGTTTCCTTCTTTTTGTTCACTTTCTCTTCTCTCACTTCATCAGCTCGTCTGTGCTCCTGTCTCCACCTCAAAGGCAGCACGTACGTACGTGTGTGTGCGCGCGTGTGCGTGTGTGTGTGTGTGTGTGTGTTTCTGAGAGAGAGAGTGCCCTCAACAATGCTTGTCGTTTCTGCCAGCTCTGCAGTCTGACATAGGAGATTTTTCAGCCGTGAACGCTCTCTCTCCCTCAATACTCAGCATTTTGGCATTTTCTCAATGCACTCTGTCATCTGTTGGCATGAAAAGGCTGCATATTATTGTGTGTGTGTGCGTGTGTGTGTGCGTGCGTGTGTGTGTGTGTGTATTTGCAAGGCTGGCTGGAATTTACTCGATCTCTCTGTCTGTGTGCGGGGAGCCATGAAGGTGGTAAACAGCTAATTTTCAGACTCAGAACCACACTCAGCAGGTCCGTGATGTGGGCATATAGAAGTTTTTAATGTCGAATTTGGCAAAATCCTTCAAATCCAGTTAAATTCAAGCAAGAAGAAACAACTGAATCCTCTTCCAGGACAGATCATAACCCGCAGATTTGAGATTGCATCTGTTCCATATGAGTCCAGCCTTTTATTCAGGTTTCAGTGGTTTGGGTGACTAAAACAGGAGAGAACACAAAAGTTTGAGTGATTCAAAGAATGTAAATTTAGGTTAAGTTTGGCAAAAACACAAGAATGTGGCGGACAAAAAAAATCCAAGAAATATCAATCAAAACCAACATTTCTTAGAAAAATCAAAGGAAAAGCACAGAAGTGACTCACCAATACTGACTGAATGTGCTGCCAATTTGGTATTAAAGTCCAATTTTAGGTTGGACTCGCAGCGTTTTTGCCACTCGGTGTGATCCAAATACAAAAAGCAGCTTACACTGGAAATCCGTCCAAAATAAAAAATGTCATTTTACACAAAGTTTGGCACAAGAATTCCTCCTAAAGGCACAAAGTAACCTAATAAATAAGCTGAACTGTGACATGTTTTGGTTCAAAAATCCCTTTTGGACATGAATTTGGTTCAGTATGTTCCTTACGATCCTTCAGTTTTGTGTTTTTGTAAAGAATTTTGGTGAAACTTGAGTGCAAACACATTTTTGTGCAGGGAAAACATGCAAACTCGGTACCAAAGAGTCAAACCTGAGCACCATATCACCCATCAGCCCTCACAGGGGGTCAAATATAAAACACGTTTTATTTCTGTGATGTTTGCTTCACACACTTCTGTGTCATTTTCTGTTTTCTTTACTTTTCTAAACCTGGACTCCATCCTTAAGAATTCCTCACCTGTTCAACTTCTCGTCACACCTTTTTCATTGGAACAGGAAATGCTCAGGTGTATTAATGATGAATGGCTTCCTCTCAGGGGAGGCCCAGCTGTTGTTCTAGCTGGCTTGCTACTGTTGTTTAGTGATGTGCTGAAGGGAATTAAGCTGTTGTAAAAGTCGTTAATACTCCGCTGCTGATAATGCTGTCTGCTTTAAAACACGCCCTTTGTGTGCTGTTCATGTGTGTTTTCTAAGCCTGTTTGGTGCAATTGTTCCCTGGATGTGTATTTTTTTAATTGTGTTGTTGTGTTTCCCTCTTTTTTTATTAAATCTTGTTGGAATTTAAATTTGCTCGTTTTTTTTAGTTCTACATCCGTTTTAGTTTAGTTTTGATCTATAGGTGCAGTTTGTGATCACACAGAACAGCCGGGGCAATTTCAGACTCAAAAGCTTCATTCAGGACGATGTGAGAAAACACAAATATACTTTCATTCAGTCTCCAGGAAATTTTTTAAATCATGGAGTTACAAGTTTAGAGAAATCTGGTGGATTTTTACAAAATATCTAAGTTTGTTGTCATTTTAAAAAAATTAATTAAAAAAATTTCAACTCAAATTATTGGCTAAAATATTTCCAGCAGATTACCACCATAGCATCAAAATCTGGGTTGCTGAACATTTATAATCTTGATGCTTTTTTTAGAGGAACATGAAATATTTTAACAAATATGCTATTATAATTTAAAAATATTAAAACAGCTCAGGTTTCTAAATTCAATGACCGAATCAGTTTTGTCAACATATGACAGAAAAACCCATCAAAGAACCTGCTGTAAAGCCACACTTGGCAGTTTTGACTTGCTTTAGGACCCCCTAGTGTCCAGTTGGTAAAACCAAAATTAAAACTCTCCTCCTCGCTGTGCGTTCGTCTTCTTAACACCTTAATCTAACTGCTGAAATGTCTCCTCAGCCTTCATTAGTGTCTACAGGAGCGGTTCATCACTAAATCAAACAAATCAGCTGTGTTCATGATCTAAAACATGCAGGAGACATGCTGGAAGCAGACTGCAGCGCCAGGCATGTCAGCGGCACTCTGACGTTGCAAATGCAGTATTCTGGCCACAGAGGGCAGTGGAGGTCTGAGTGACATAAAGGGTAATTTTAGCACATACTGGCTCAAGAAAATGATTTTAAAATATGAAAAAGTTGCATAGTATGGCTTTAAAACATTTCTTAATGCACTTTATTATGAACAGTTCATCAAAAACCTACAAATCAGTCTAAATTCTTCTCTAGAAGAACAAAAGATATTTAAAAACAAGCATATTTATAATAAGCAAATACATTTGAACAGCAACAAGCTCTTTGTCTTTATCTGGCTTAAGACCTGGAACATCTTGTTATGTCTGATTTGTCCTCAAACGCTGTTATGGCTGGGTACACGAACTGGACAGAAAAGGAGAGAAAAAGCAGCCGCAATCCTAAAAAGAATTTGAAAAGCCTTGAGAAACGATAACAAGACCACTGCAAGAACATCCTGCTCTTTAGAACATAAAGAAAAGAGGACTGGCTTAAAACTTTTGCACAGAGCTGAACATTTTAAGAAGAAAGGGGAAACTCATCAATGGAGTGATAGAACAAATCAGAGGGATGCAGAGAAACAGATGGTGAGACAAAAGCCAGAAGAAGTGTGAGAAAGAGTGGAAAAGGGATGCAGAAAGAGGTACAGAGGGGATATATTTAGAGGGAGAGAGTTTTCACCTCGCAGCTAGAGGCATGACTCATCTTCTGCCAGCTGACACAAGGATGGATGGAGACGAGGAGGAGGGAGATGGACAGAGTCTGGGAGCGGCAGAAGGAGGAGAGGGGAGAGCAGGCGTGACCAAGAAGGAGAGGGGGAGAACAGGAGAAACAAGGTGGAAAGGAGTGATGAAGGATGTAACACAAATTGAAACAGGAGGGGTTTCCACAGCCTATCGTGCATGCAGCCACGCGTGCGTACGGAAAAACAAAGAGGCAGATTTGAAGCCCAGGGCCGCTTCGGTCCGACTGCTCGTCCCTCAGGGCGTGTGACGGAGACGGGACGTGCAAGCTGTAGATTCTCCCTCTGGCTGCTGCGTTTGTTGCAGCATGTGTGTTTATGATTAATAGATGTGAATAAAAAACGAGAAAGAGGCTGAGTGGCTGCTGAAGGAGGTGGTGTGGTAGTAAATTTTTAGTTTTCTGCCTTTGGTTCCTACACGAGTCTTGGTGTTGGACTTCATACTGGTTCATTTAGGTCAGCAGAGCTGGTTTTGCTGGTTTCCATCCCAAAGCCAGGTTAAGATTTTAGAAACTGAATTCTACTTTATGGCATTCAAAAGAGATGATGAGTGGTTTATCTTTATCTGCGATGCATCAGTCTGTGTTTCTGCTCTGCATTTATTCTCTGTTTTAACATGTTCTACATGTGCTTAAAGGTTGATAATTAACCGATGCAACAGGCTCATAAAAAATGCAAAGTTTTAGAAAAAGACTGGAAACTGGAGTAGGGGTAGACGATATATCGGGCCGATATTTACCGTTTTTTATACATCGGCATCGTCCGATATTTGTCCTCAAAGCCGATTATAAAGTCAGGCACATCCTCAGGCAGCCCTAATAACATCTGCATAATAAATCCTCTAAATTAACTTTATTTAGGTGTCTGGCATTAACACTGAGAAGTGCACAAATTTAAGATTTAACAGTTAGTTAAATTCAGAGTTTAAAAAGTTATTCAGCTCCAGACATTTTGTGCATCAACTGATGTTATTAGTGACGGGTTAGGGTTAGATATCGGCCATCAGTAAATATCGGTTATCGGGTATAACAGAGATATTATTATTGGATATTCACATTTTCACATCAGTGCATCCCTACACGTTAATAACCTTGAGAAGATTCAGATTTAGCCGTCTTAAAAAGACTTTTAAACACATCGTCCTTTGAAGGAATTGAGACTTAATTGTCACCAGTTATCATTCTTATTAATCATAAACAGCACATCAGAAAACCCTTTCATGCATTTAGTTTGCTACCTTTATCCTTGAACCCCACTTTTTTTTAAAAATAAAGAGCAATAATTTTTCCAGTGACACTGATTTCCAGAATTAATGTTTGGAGTTTTGGCTCCAGCAGCGTCCCGAGCGCCGCTCCGGCTCCATCAGCTGCTCTCGCTGCAGGAGCGGCGCTGGATGCTGCTGCTGCTCATGTCTGGCACTGGAGGCAGGAAAAGTGAGGCTGGTGTTAATCCAGAGAGGAGCTTGCTGACTTTCTCAGGCGTTGCTCCCTGTTGCATGGCTATTGCTCATATCCTCCAGGGACGTGCCCCCCCACCCCCCACCCTACCCCTTTCTGCTTCTCCGTATCCTTTTACATGGACACTCCCTTCCTCTCTTTCTTCCCTCCCACCTCTTTCTTCATCTTTGTCCAAGTTGTGGCCTACCCCCCCCCCCCTCTCTCCTGTGGCTGCAGGAAGTTTTACAGCTGAACTGCTCCTCCTAGTGCCTCAACAGGAACATCACACATCGTTGTGTTTTTCTAAAATCAAAATAAAGGATGTTTCACTGTTGATGCAATGATTTTGATAGGTTTGTATGAGTTTTGCCTCCTGCTCACCTGGACAGATCCCACTGGAAGGAGACTTTCTGGGGTGATTCTATATCCTCTCTGGCCTTGGGGTCTCCCAGGAGGAGCTGCCTCCTGGGTCTGTTGCCTTTAACTAAACCTTGAATGAGCCGAGGAACACAGACGAGTGGTTAAAAATTAAATGGACGTCTAACATAGATTTTGACTAGTTAATATTTTAATATGTAATCGTGAAAACAGTGTTACAACCCGGCTCATTGGGCCGTAACAAAAGGAGACACACCATGAAAAATATACTTACATTTCATTCATTTAACCAAAACACCCCAGAGTAACCTGTAAACAACAAAGGTTGGTAAAATGGTAAACGGCCTGTATTTGATACAGTGCCTTCTAGAGTCCTAGAACCCCCCAAGCTTTACAACACAATCAGTCATTCAGCCATGCACACACACATTCACACGCTGGTGGTGATGGTACAAAATCCAACTGCAGTAGCTCAGGAGGTAGAGCGGGTTGTCCAGTAATTGGAGGGTTGTAGGTTTGATCCCAGCTCCCAGCAGATAATTCTGCTGTTGTGTCCTTGGGCAAGACACTTAACCCACCTTATCTGCTGGTGGTGCCTGTGCTCGGCAGCCTGTGTGTGTGTGTGTGTGTGTGTGTGTGTGTGTGTGTGTGTGTGTGTGTGTGTGTGTGTGTGTGTGTGTGTGTGTGTGTGTGTGTGTGTGTGTGTGTGTGTGTGTGTGTGTGTACTGATTGTGTTGTAAAGTGCCTAGAAGGTGCTATACAAATACAGGTCATTTACAGCCACAGCTGCCCTGGGGCACAACGACAGAAGAAGGGCTGCCGAACACTGGCGCCACTGGTCCCTCCGACCACCACCAGCAGGCAAGGTGGCTTAAGTGTCTTGCCCAAGGACACAATGATAGCAACAGACTGAGTGGGGCTCAAACCTGCAACTGTTCGATTACGGGGCAAGTACTTCACTCCTCTGCCACCATCGCCCGTAAAACAAGAAGTTGCAAACCAAACACAAGTGTGGCAGCACACCTGTGAGAAGAACAGAGAGGTCAGACTACAGCAGGATTTTAAAAAGGTACACTCCACGTCCTCGGGTGTTCCATATCACCCCAATCAGCCAGGTGTGGGGGCAGTGCCCTGATTAGCCACCAAGGGTTGTAACAGAGCCAGGGCCTCGTTCATAAACATCACTAAACTTATTAACTCATTTTCCAACCTATAAAACACTTTCTGGAGCCAGCCCCTAGTGGATGAGGGGGAAACTACAGTTGTTGTCACTTCTGCGTTTGCTTCACTTGGCAGGCAGAGTTTGCACCTTGGCTGTCGTGCGTCACACAGTTAATTCAAAAATAAGTAATTTGAAGATGTAGGCCACATTAGTAAATTGTATTTTAAAAAAATGAAGACGTAGGCCAACACATGGTCCAAAGTTTGCTTAAAGTTGCACCAAGTTTTTCTTTATAAATCACAACATTTGTGTGGAAAGTCACCCTGTTCTGTGTGTAAGCAAGCTTTATAAACGAGGCCCCCGGTCTTTAGAGAGGCGCTGAGTCACATCAAAGAGCTGATCTGCAGTTTGTCTCATAGACTCGGTTATGAATTGAGAGCTCGCTTCAACACGCCTTTTCTTTACCTCAGGACTCCTGACTGTGTGTGTGTGTGTGTGTGTGTGTGTGTGTGTGTGTGTGTGTGTGTGTGTGTGTGTGTGTGTGTGTGTGTGTGTGTGTGTGTGTGTGTGTGTGTGTGTGTGTGTGTGTGTGTGTTGCCTTTTATTTTAGGACTCCAAAGAGGGAAGGATTAGTCCATTTTGAGGCACTCACCTTTTATTCAAACAAATTTTTCACTTCAGCTAATAAAAGGAATCTGACCCACGTGAACCGATTCTTTAGGGCTGAATGATGTTTTTCAAAATGTTCCTCCCCTCATTACACTGGATGGATGATAGATAGATAGATAGATAGATAGATAGATAGATAGATAGATAGATAGATAGATAGATAGATAGATAGATAGATAGATAGATAGATAGATAGATAGATAGATAGATAGATAGATAGATAGATAGATCTGCTTTCTTAAGAGAGGAGGAGGAGGTTCCGGTGTGGGGGTGTGAAGAAGAGGAGGAGTGTAAACGTAAGACTGAAGGGGACAGAGCGATAGAGTCCGTGGGAGGGACAGGAAGGACAGGAACATTGGCTCCACTTCTTGATTTAAGATTAATATTTTTTATAACTTGAACGCATCTGGATTCTGCGTTTTGGGCATGTTGCGTTAAAACGCGCATCCAAACCATTTTACGCACGACTTTTTTGTGAGATTAAGTGGAGTTGATTTCTTGACATTTGAGTCATTCCAAATTGTCTACTTGCTCCAATTAACATCTGGGATTGACTTTTTATTTTTAATACTATTTAAAAGACGACACAGAACAGCAGTCTGGAGGATAATTGGAGCATATTTTTCAGTCTCCAACAGGATAATTAGAATAAACGGGACTCAAACTTGCTGCAGAAGCTTCAGAAGAAACGCTTCCAGTCGGCAGGACGCACTGATTTTGCGCCTATGTCTCAGCAGAGGAGCGCTCTACCCCGCGCTGGCTGCTTGGAGGTGATAATCATGGAGAACGGGCCTGTCCCGAGAAGTCGAACCGGTGCTGTCCGACATGTGCTGCTGGCGACCGTCTTCCTGGCCTGCAGCTCCCAACTCCTAGTGGATGCAAACTCATGGTGGTGAGTCAAGTTTATCATTAAACTTTGAACGATGAAAGGAAAGACCGATAAAACCTTCAGATGTTGCATGCAGATACCCAAAACGTTTCTATTTACATTTGTCTCGTGGCTTTTCTTTGCGTCTATGCGGGTTTGGAGTTGTGCGTAGCGGTGCGTTGACGAGGCGCTGGAGGTGAATGGAACAAATGTGAAGACTCTGTCACAATATTTACCCTGGCTCTACTCCAAATGGCATGGCATGGCGGGCTGCTGCTGCGCCTCCAGGGGTCCCAATTATCCACACACTTGCTCCTGATTTAGAAGCGACTGTGTGCAGCTTGAGGAGCGTGGAGAAGGTTCTATGAAGTAAAGAAAATGAAGCTGCAGAGGTGTTCTCCCCAGGAGCCTGTTTATCTGAGTTTTATTGGCTCCTTGTCCCAATAAATGTTTGAGCTTTGTCTTCTGTTAGGAGCTCCAGCAGTAGACCAGCCTTCCATGGTCCTTTGTCTCTATCTCAGCATCACCTGCTTTAAATTCTGACTCTACCTGTCCTCTGTTTTTCAGGTCTCTCGGTCTGACCCCAATTCAGCGGCCTGAAATGTACATTATTGGAGCTCAGCCTCTCTGCAGCCAGCTCTCTGGTCTTTCACAGGTCAGTCGTGGGAAACAGACAGCATGCACCACGAGTTAAAGCAGTGATTTTTCGTCTACCGGTTCCTTATCTACTTGAAGTGGTCAAACAAAGTGGGAATCTCCCTGCAGGGACCACCAAAGTATTGAGCCAACTAATCTGTGCTAATCTTTCCTCTTCTTTGCTGCTGTGTGGGCTGCAGAGTCAGAGGAAGCTGTGCCAGCTGTACCAGGATCACATGACTTACATTGGAGACGGAGCCAAGACGGGCATCAAGGAGTGCCAGTACCAGTTCAGACAGAGGCGGTGGAACTGCAGCACGGTGGATAACACGTCTGTGTTCGGACGGGTCATGCACATTGGTGAGTTGGCAGCATGTTATCAGGGAATCTGAGAGGTGCTGCTGATAAGCATGTCCCCAAATGACTTCATAATCTTCTGTTTGACAACACTAATGAGACATCTAACCCCAGACACACAAGTGAATGGTTCAAGGTGCTTTATTTTTCCATTTTTGCAGGAATATAACATTTCCAGGAAATTAGGAACTTGTTCTGCAGAAGCTCTCCTGGTCAAAAACAACATCTAAATAAAAGTGTGTTTGTTCATCTTCTTGTGCTGCAGGATTTATCAGCTGCTGACAACACCTGCTCTCTAGTTTCTTGATTTATTTTCATCAATGCTTGATGATCAGCTAAGAACACATCATCTGGGCAGATTAGTGTACAGTTATAGTCTCAAAATTAATAAAGAGAAGTTATAAAATATATCAACTTTATGCACTTATTTAAATGTGAGACTTATTTCTCAAAAATAGTGTTTTTAATATATAATAACAACAACAATGGCCCAACAGTCACGCTTTCACCACTTTGCGCACGCGCAGAAAGAAAATGACTCCATTGCGCAGACTGAAGTCGCGCGTAAAGACTCAACTAAAAAAGGTTTTGTAACTCGAGTCATTTGGATAAACTGATCCCGGATCAGATCCAGCGCGTCTAATTCCCAGCAGGTGATGTGGGAAACGTCTCATCAACACGTAGGTGTGAAATCCGCTGCGGGCTGCAGCCAGACGAGGTGTTTGCTGTCTGTCTGTCCCGGTCCTGTCTGTCCTCCTGCGTCCTCGGGTTTATATGGAGGTGTGAGTCCCTCCATTGTCCCGCGGCGGTCCTTTTGAAATGCGCTGATGAGCTGACATGGAGCCGGCAGATCCGGACCTGCTATTTGAAGTCGCGTCTCCAAAGTCTCATAAACCTGAAACTCAAGTCAAAAGTTGACGGATAAACTCGCCCTGCTGTCTGGCTGCTGCTGGTTCCCGTCCCGCGTCAGCAACCCGCGTCTCTGGGCGCGCTGGTTATGTCTAACAGTCACAAACACGCAGCCTTATTGGCAAAGGTAGAAACGCAACTGGGTGATAAATACCCAGTGAACACTTAGAATTTAAATATAATGGATTGGTTTTGGTTTTTGGAATAAAAACGAATTTATTGAATCAACAAATTAACAGTAAAACACTTGATGCTGTTCAGGCCGCTGCTCTTTTCAGTGATGCTAATAAAGTTTATTCCTCGTTTTAAAAGTGTGTATTCAGTTCGTTTATATGGAAATGATGTGAAGCTGCTTGTTGAATCTGTTTCATCATAAAACAGCTGACCTAGAAAACAATCTTCAGAAGCAGATCAGTTATTTATTAGGTTGTATTAATTATGTCATTCTTTTTGTGCTCCTCCTCCCATGAATGTTTCACTTCATGCCTGCAGCTGAAACAAAAACAGATTAAACATTTTTAGTATTGATGGATAATATTCAACTAGGATTTTTTAAATAGTTCACGTTGCTTATTTGTTTTAAAAACATTACGTGTGTCCAGTTCTAGATGTTTAAAGTTACTTTTTGAAGAGCACGTTTTAGTTCCTGCAGCTTATTCAACCATTGAACTCCAAAAAATGATGTTGATCTCTGTAAGCTATGAGTATAATGCAAGTGTTAACACTTCACAATAAGGGTCCCTTTATTAACGTTACTTAGCATTATTAAACAAAAGAGCCCTTTATTAATGTTCTGACATTGTTAAGTGTTCTTAAAGTTAGGACAAAGGGCCAGGGGGGTGTCTGCTTAGTTACTTAATATTAACATTAATATTAAAGCCATACTATGCAAATTTTTCATATGTTTAAATCATTTTCTTGAGCCAGTATGTGCTAAAATAAATGACCCTTTACAGAATTAATGAAATGTCACTCAGACCCCCACCACCCTCTGTGGCCAGAATACCGCACTTGCAACTTCAGAGTTGCAGGCCGCTCCCTGAGTGGACTTAGAAAAAGGAGCTGACAAACCTGGAGCTGCAGTCTGCTTCATAAACGTTTCCTGCATGTTTTAGATCATGAACACAGCTGATTTGTTTGATTTAGTGATGAACCGCTCCTGTAGACACTAATGAAGGCGGAGGAGACATTTCTGCAGTTAGATTAATGGGCACGACACACAGGAGGCGACATCGCCTCTCCTCCATTCATTTTCCATGAGAAATGCGCGACAAAGCGATAATCACAGGTCTCCCTCCTGCTAAGCGACACATGAAAAACATGCATGTGAAATTTTGCACTCGTGCATGTGTCGTGCACAGGTGAGCCAGCAATGCGATTCCAGAAAGTTGAGAAAATTTCAACTTTTCTTCGCTGTCGCTCGGACAAGGACCAATCAGCGGAGGTTTCATTGACTGACCAATCAGCAGACAGGATGCTTCTCAGTACATCTCTGAAGTTAATATTTTTCTTTTTTATATAGTAAAGTCAGAAGTAAGACTTCACTTAACTCTAGCAAAACCTTGTGAGACTTCATATCTAACGCATTTTTAACTCTGAACTGTCTTAATAACCCAAAATTCCCTCCAATCTGACGGCCAATCAAAACAACGGAAGACTCGCTATTCACCCTGGAACAGAGCGCGTCGCTGGCTTTTGCCGCATGTTGCCCCCATGTGTCAGGTTATCAAAGCGATAGCGATGAGTTTCACTGATCGCGGTCGTTTGTCGCCTCTCTTTTGTCGAGCCCATAAGGTGTTAAAAAGACAAACGCACAGCGAGGAGATACGTTTCGCTTTTCCTTTCGCTAACAAACACTAGGGGGTGCTAAAAACAAGCCAAAACTGCCAAGTGTTCCTTTAAGCAGTTGTTAATACTTTATTTAATAGTTAATTATTGCTTAATAATGCACTAAGTAACGTTAATAAAAGGACCCTTATTGTAAAGTGTTACCCAAGTGTTATTACAACAGTATGATCATGACCTTCTATCACGTCACCCACTCACCCAGGCAGGACATGGGGACACCGTGGACATGTCTGCGGTCCATCACAGGGACACAAATGAACCTGACATGCATGTTTTTGTTATCTAAGAGGAAACCAGAGCACCGGGAGAAAACTCACACATACATGAGGGGAACACGGTAACTCCACAGCTGGGATTTGAACCTGCAACCTTCGTGCTGTGGAGCAAAAGTGCTAGCATGTCCCCCATGTTGCTACACAGCATAAAAACATTTATGGAAAAAAAAATGCACTGGTTTTCTCTCAGTGATTTAAAAAAGAAAAATAGGTTTATGCACTAAGTTCAAAGTCAAATAAACTGAATTAAGTCCAGATTCAAATAAATGTATAAAAACATGATTCTGATGATTTTAATCAATGACAAAGAAGAATCACATCAGGTAATGTTTTCTTTAGTGTTTTTGAAATAAATATGTTTCGTAAATTCAGTTTATTTTAAATGTATCATCCCTGTCATTTTACTTGGTCCGGTCTTGAACCTGATTTCACTTCCAATTTTCCAAGTTTTAGTTTTTCTTTAAAAGAAACTGTCCATTTGTGACAAGTTTTATTCTGTTTCCTTTTCTTCTCCATCAGGCTCCAGGGAGACCGCATTTACCTACGCCATCAGCGCAGCCGGCGTAGTCAACGCCATCAGCCGGGCGTGCCGTGAGGGCGAGCTCTCCACCTGCGGCTGCAGCCGTGCCGTTCGGCCCCGTGAGCTGCCGAGAGATTGGCTGTGGGGCGGCTGTGGCGATAACGTGCATTACGGCTACAGATTCGCCCGTGAGTTTGTCGATGCCAGGGAAAGGGAGAAGAATTACCCACGCGGGTCACGGGAGCACTCCAGAACCCTCATGAACCTGCACAATAACGAAGCAGGGAGGCAGGTATGGACACGGTTGCCATAGAAACTGAAGTTATGCTGTTGGAACAGAAAATGCGTTTCATCTTTAAACGTGTTCTATATCTGTGTGTCTGTCAGGAATGTGTGTGAAAATGGAGGTGGCCTTCCTCAGCAGAGAGTGTGTGTGTGTGTGTGTGTGGGGGGGGTTATTTATTGGTAGCCTACAAATGGTGTAGCTGCTAACGCCCTTGGAGTTTAGCAGGGTCAACAGGTCAAAGCACATTCCAGGACTGTAACACACCATCCCTTGCACAAAAGTACATAAAAGCACAGATACACACAGACAGATGTAAAAGTTAAAATAAAATCCTGCAACACAGTGAACAAAACATGAGGATGACTTGATTTATCAACCACGTCTGATTATTTGTGTCACTTATATCTTATTTTGATTACAAAAATCGACAATCTGAGGATGCTATCGGCTAAAAAAAAATCTCATCTGTGACTGGGCAATACACACACACACACACACACACTCATATAATGCGCCTGTTTGGGTGCAGACTGGATCAGGAGGCTGTGCTTATCTTGCAGAAAGAGCCGCTTTGTTGAAGTTGTTTACAAGTCAGAGACGTGTGTGTGTGTGTGTGTGTGTGTGTGTGTGTGTGTGTGTGTGTGTGTGTGTGTGTGTTTGCAGTACACACGCACTTCGTTTGATTTGTGTGAGAGACAGTGAGCCCAGGTTTGTGTGTGTCAGAGGTCAAAGGTGAGGTCTGGAGAGGTTGTGTTTCTGCTCTGGGCCCCGTTGGGGCTGTAGGAGTTTGTATGAGAAAAAGATATACTGCCACACGCTTACACACACACACACACACACACACACACTCTTGTGTAACGTACACACCCTTTTTGAATGACTTTTCCTCCTGCCTCCTGTTTGATCCTTCACTTTCATTGTCGTCTGTCCACTGAAACGGAAGAGAGGAGAAGAGGGAGATGAAAAGGTGGAGAGGAAGACAATTTCTTTCCTCCTCCCTCGGCCCTCCCCCCTTTCTGTCTTTCTTCCGAGGACATGCTGGTTTGTCCTAAGCTGGATTTGTCTTGCATGGCTGAACAGGGCAAACTGCGGGGCTTTTGTAGCGGTGACAGGGGTGTGCTGTGGTGTGTGTGTGTGTGTGTG
The DNA here is from genome assembly GCA_006937985.1 of Aphyosemion australe. NCBI lineage: Eukaryota > Metazoa > Chordata > Actinopteri > Cyprinodontiformes > Nothobranchiidae > Aphyosemion > Aphyosemion australe. The sequence continues at coordinate 5,604,151 of SSNS01000001.1, forward strand.
TGTGTGTGTGTGTGTGTGTGTGTGTGTGTGTGTGTGTGTGTGTGTGTGTGTGTGTGTGTGTGTGTGTGTGTGTGTGTGTGTGCAGCTTCATGTAATGCATTTGAACAGGGGACAAAGTGGACGTCTGTGTAGACAAGTGTCTATAACGACCTCTGTTATCATAAATAAGAACAAGACAAAGCACGTTTGGACCAGTTATACAGTTTTATTTAAAGGTGCAATATGTAAGAATGACATCCCTTGGTACAATTTGGTTACTGCATTCCATTTCCCTGAGCAAAAAAATCACTTTCTCACTGCCGTTACATGAGTTTCATGGCTGTTCCCAGTTAAGCCAGGTGTGCGACTTTTTCACTCGTAGCGTTCAGCTTCAGCTCAAACTGTACGACTTCCTCGCAGAGCAAATCTCACGAGTCAGGTTCTCACACTATATGACCCAGTCCACGGATATGACCTGACTGCTCACACTGTACGTCTGGTAGCAACACATCGGACATTTATGGCCGGAAACCCTGAAGACCTGGGGGCTATTGTGTTGTTATTGATGTCTGTTGTCCTTCGGGCTTGCCGTAGTTGGACACACAGGGGTTTGTTGGGTTGGAGGAAAAAGACAAAAGAAAGAAAGTAAAACAATGTTTTAGGATCAATTTTAATTTGACAATAAACACGAGGGACGAGCAAAATATCAAACACGCCATAAATTTGTGCAAGCTTACGATTGCTGATTGGTAGCAGGTCACGTGGTGTTATTTGCCTCTCATAACCCCCTGTACTACACAACGCTCAGCACAAAACTCGCCCCCATCTCGTAGATTCTCGCACGAGGGGAAAATCGGCTCACAAAAGCGAAAAAAGTCGCACAGTGTACGCCCGGCTTTACAGATCAGCGCCATGATAATATGTATCTCAGGCATTGGAGGAAGTGCAGTTGTTTGCTGTCTTGCTGTTAGCTTGCTGTTATAGTTCTGAACCACTCATTAAAGGAAGTAAAACACCAAGAATGACATTGGTGACATTATTCACTTCACTTACATTTCACTGTAATATTGAGCTGTTGGTAATAGAAAAAGTAGCTTGAGATATTTTTAGAGCCAACTATTTGCTTCTGATTCACCGTTAGCATTGTTAGCTCAAAGTTAGCGTCTGCTTCACCTGAAATTAGAGTAAAACAAAAAGATGCCGTGGCTTCTTAGGAGTACAAGAAATAACTTCTGGGTCGCTCCTGTTTACTGGCTTCAGTTCTTTAAACAACTCTGAATTTAACCCTTTTTCCAACATGATTGAGACATTAGACTGTTTTGTGATTATTTCACTGCAGAATTCTTACATATTGCTCTTTTCAATTTAAAGTCCTACTGGGCACAAATTCAAGATTATGTTGTTTAAAGGAAGGAAGCTAAATATCCACACCTGTGTTTCTATTAGTGAATCATTGCCTGTAATTAGAATATATATCAATATATAAACAAAATAAAGCTATAAACTTTTTTTTTCTTTTTGTCTAACATTTAAAAACGTCAGAATGCCATTTTTGGGGTGGAGCACATTTTAAATACATTTCTCTACCTTTGGTAGGTAAGAAAGTAAAACTGACACGTTCAGTGGTAAAGTTTGACTAATACTGGGATAAACTAACCTAACTACCTTAGGTTTAAAAATAGATTGTAGTTAATGCAGCTCAGAACTACATATAAATTACAAGTTTTTATTTACAGTTTTAATGTACGTATAAAAAGTGTAAATAGCATCTCCAACCACTGTTTTATTTTCACCACTAGATGTCACTAAATCTCCCTCACCGCTTTGATTTTTGTCTACTAACTGAGAAAAACTGCACAAAAACACACAAATAATGATTACAATTGGAGACGGATGTAAAATCTAAAAACCAGATTGTCAGAAACAGAATAGAAACAAGTTGATAGAATTTTATTTTTTATACGCTAAAAGAAGAATAAAGGCAGTGAAGCTAAGACACATGTCAGTTTACTGCTGATCTCACCACAACACCAGACTAAGTCCTTCATTTCTGTTCGGTTCTCTTTTCAAGTATTTCTACACAACAACAACGATTTGTACCAGGTTGGACACACTTAGCTTGAATATTTTGCAACAACCCGATCACATAGAAAGACAACTATTCGAGTGTGTTCAGTAGAAGTTTGCTTGTGAGATAGATGTGTTTGAAATTAAAATAAAAAATTGTTCAAACTTTATTTTTAACTCTGGAACAAAGCATCATTGTCCTCCGTCTCTGTTTGAGGGGGTCATCGGGGTCGGATCCCAGGATTGAAGAGTGCCGACTGCTATGCCTGCTGGGTAGTAAAGCAGAGGACAGAGAGCAGAGGGTGGGGGTCAGAGGGTGTGTGAGATCCAGAGGTTAACAGAGGTGAGAAGGTAATTGAGATCAGGCAATGTGAGGAGACGGAGTGATGGGTTTCATTAGTCAGGGGGAAATTAGGAATCACAGCTAATTGGTTCAGAAAATACATGTTAATGTGTGTCAGTGGCACTGATGAGCACTCACACACATACACACACACACACACACTGCTCTATTAGTGACTGTGTGTGATTTATGTGTGTGTTTTGGGTGGGGGTGTTTTATGTGACTTGTTTATTAAATGTTGTTTAAGTGACCTGGTAAAGCTGCAGGCTTTACTGCTGCAGAGACCATAAATCGTCTATTTCCTGCTCTGGTTTTTATCTTAAACAAAGCCATATGTTTAAAATGCTCCATAGTCCTATTTGACAGACAATTTTGAAAAATAACTCAAAGAATATCAAACAATGGAAAATAGTTCTTTTGAAAGATGTCTTTCCATTATTTGAATTTGTAGCTTAAGTTTTATTTTTACCAACACTTGAGTGGATGCAGGTTTGGAAACAAGAGATATCTAAAAGAAAAATGTTTCTTATTATTGTTTGATTTGGGGTTTCAAAAATCAGGAGTTTGATGTCTAATTTATTACATTTTTACTTAATTAACTGTTGCCAAAAATGGTTTTAGTGCATAACAATATTCTTTTATTGCATGTAGTAAAAGTTTAGGAGCCTGAATCTTTCACTGTGGGTCCATGCTGTTACTTGTTTGGTTAAACTAAGCATTACCTTATCCACATGTATAGCTTTTATGCACAAAATGGTTTATTGACAAATGTGCAATATGATGACGATTTGTGCAGCCTCTTATTGTAAACGACTCTGGCTTTTGAAGTGTTTACTCAGCAAAGCTCTTCTCTCAAGCCCTGAGGACACAGAGGATAGGATTACACAAAACAAAAGTCAAATTAGGATTTTTCAGACCTCAGAACAGATTTTCACATAATCTCTCTCAACCTGAAAGGAGTTTTGGTCCAGAGAAGATGCTGGTGTTGACTTGGTTTCCATATTTTTTACATGCCTGTAAATTTAATTCAGGTGTCCATGTCCATGAAGACACTGAAATACAAGCTGTGTAGGAAAGTCTGTTTGCAGCAGCTCTTTTATTCCAAACTCCTTCTTTAAATGGTGCAGTTGCCTTAACACCAAAGGAAAGTATGGGGTGCCATTTGTAAAGTCAAAGAGTCATAATTTAACAGCAATATTTTGAGTTATTTAGAAGAACTTCCATTTATTTTCTAAGAAATGGGAGTTCTTCTAAATAACTCAAAATATTGCTGTTTGTTATTCACAGTCATATTTTCACCATGTTATTCATACATTTATAAATGTTAAAGATCCTAACTAAATATTTAGTTTAGCTAAATATTTAATTTTGAGTTAAATATTTATTTTACAAACTAAATATGCAGGTCAGACCTAAATATTTAGTTTACAAACTAAATATTTATTTTGGATCCCAGCTAAATATTTATTTTGGAGCTAAACCTATTAATTGATTTTGCAAACAAAATGTTCAGCTTCAAAATAAATATTTAGCTGGGAACAAAATATTTAGTTTATAAACTAAATATTTAGCTCCAAATTTAATATTTTGTTACTAAACATAACATTTATTTTAAAAACTAAATATTTAGGTCTGACCTAAATATTTAATTTGTAAAATAAATATTTAACTCTAAATTAAATATTTAGCTTGCTAACTAAATATTTAGTTGGGAACTTTAACATTTATAAACGTATGAATAACATGGTGAAAATATGTCTTTGAAAAATGAACTCCCATTTCTTTTCTCATATGATAGGCTAAATAACCCAAAATATTGCTGTTAAATTATGACTTATTGACTTTACAAATGGCACCCCATAGTAAAGAAGGAAACACTTACATGCAGCCAGTCTTTGTGTTTCATTTGATCTTTTCTTGTAATTTATTTCTTGGTTAAACAAACATTAATAACATTCAGAACATTTAGACTGATTTGTGGACTTATGAAGTCATTTTTGTAGGCAAATGCCCTGAGTAGTGCAGCTCTGTAACAGATTTGCTTTCTCACCACTAGATGGTAGAATTGTAGCAGGAAACTTATTTCTGTAAGCCAAAAACAAAAAATCTGCCTGTCATGAAATGATTGTGTTACATTTGTTTTTTTATTCAAGTCATATTAGTGTTAATAGAATTTCTTTTAAAAAATGATCCCAGCAGTATCTTTATGTCTGACTCCACCAGGCAGTCTACAACCTCGCTGATGTCTCCTGTAAGTGTCACGGTGTCTCCGGCTCCTGCAGTCTGAAAACATGTTGGCTCCAACTGGCCGACTTCAGGATGGTCGGAGAGTTTCTCAAAGAGAAATACGACAGCGCTGCAGCCATGCGGATGGGACGCAAGGTGCTAAATCATCACTGAGCAGCCTGTTTTTATTTAAGTACCTCAAATGTTGCTCTAACTTCTTATCTTGTGCCAACAGGGGAAGCTGGAGCTCATAGACAAGCGCTTCAACAACCCGACACCCGAGGACATGGTCTACATCGACCCAAGCCCGGACTACTGCCTCAGAAACGAGACCACGGGCTCGCTGGGCACGCAAGGCCGGCTCTGCAACAAGACATCAGAGGGCATGGACGGCTGCGAGCTGATGTGCTGCGGTCGAGGGTACGACCAGTTTAAGACCTACAAGCATGAGCGCTGCCACTGCAAGTTCCACTGGTGCTGCTACGTCAAGTGCAAACGCTGCACGACACTAGTGGACCAGTTTGTGTGCAAATAGCACCTGAACGCCGGTTTGGCAGGAGGAAGGGGTGGGGGAGGTGGGTGTGTGATGGAGATGGGGGGAGCTCAATTTTCCTAGAAGTCCCCAACTGCTTCACATGAAGAAAAAACAGCTGCAGAACATCTGTGCAGCCAGTTATTTTATTTTGAAGTGTAAACAGCTGAACAACGGATGGATAAGAAGACGTCCAATTATCTGATCACTGTCCTAAATAAAGGAGGACGTAAGCAGCTAGGAGCAAACAAGGACAAAAGGAGGAATGGACCAGACATGATGGATGGATGATTTAAACGGGGACACTTTGATTAGTGTGAGAGGAAAAATGTAATAAATATATAATTAAATAATAAATAAATGCACAACTATTCTAGGAGGCATTTTAAATCATCACGGTTTGAAGTTTGGAGCAATCTGAGTCTGTTGTTGTTTAGTGTTCCATCAAAGATCTGGGATTCGGGAGCGTCGTCTCATCTGCACATATTAGGAACAAGTTTTTGCGTTGTTTTATAAAAAAGGACGGTTTCGTGTGATGACAAAGCAAAGTGGAAAAAAATGAAGAATCTATTTTTTCATCTGAGAATAAACAGCATGCAACTCCCAGAATAAAACCATCACCCCAGTCCCCAAACCAACACCATGCGCTCCCGTTTCCACGACCTGACAGCCACATCTGTTAGCGGGTTAATGAGGCCTGATGCTGCTGGTTGCTGCTGCCGTCTTGACTTTGCGGCTCTTCAAATAAGCAGCTTGTGTTTGGCAGTCCGGCTCCACGACCTTCATCAACAAACCCTCCATTAGTGAGATGAATGTGCCACATCTGCCCTGATGAAGATGTGTTTGGTGTGAGCGCACCTCTTCATCTCGTGTCGCACAGACGGAGCCCTGCCACGTCCGCTTGGCAGGTTTAAGTTTAAGGTGTCGTGATTTATCTCTTGTTCTGGTTTATTTTTTATGGTATGATGAACACAAAGAGGACGAAGTCAGAAATGTGCATTTAGAAGACGAACACGTGAGAAAACAGAACTGGACTGCTATATTGTCAAGATTAGATCAAAATATATTTTATTACTGTTTATAATTGTCATGTTTTCTGTGTTTTATACAAACATATTGTTGTTTATTCCCCTGATAAAGTAGTCTTTGAACATTTCCTGTCTTCTGCACTTCTTTGGGAAACATCTGAGTCCGAGCAGGCCGACATGTTCGCTTTGCTTCCCACAAACACCACAGCCACAAAGGGATCTTTGTTATTAGGTGGCTGTTTTGATGCTGCTGTTGCCTAACGGGGACGGGAAGTCGTTCCACGGAAAAGGAGCAAAATCAAATAAATTGGGGTTTTACGATGGAAAAAGCGATAGAAGCTCTAAAATGGCTCAGTATGAATATTTGTATTATTCCAGTGGTCAGAAGGCAGTATTTTATGATTAAAACGTAATGTGCATTTGGAATCTGTGGCATCTTCTTTGCCTGAAGGGTTTGACGGATTTTATGCACATTTGTACAAACGCAACACCTGGATCACACATGTAGCCTAACTTCTGCTACTGAGAATTAGCCACAAAAAGACAAAGTTTGCTAAAATGTTTTCAGATGGATCTCTTCCTTCTGTAGATGATGCTCTCCAGGCAGAAGAAGTGATTATTTAACCTTTATTCAATCAGGCAAAAACACTTTGAGAACAAATTCTTATTTACAACTGTGGCCTGGATTAATACGCTCTTAAAAACATGGTGGAGGATCTGTTGTGTTCATTGGTCACTAAGCTGGAAAAAATAAATCTTTTTTTGCTTAATAAAAGTATTTTGGAGCTCAAAAATAAATACATTTATTGTAATTTTATGTAAAATGTATTAATCGTTCATCAGGATTTCCTGGTTTTTGTTGAGCTCGTGTGTGTGTGTGTGTGTGCGTGTGTGTGTGTGTGTGTGTGTGTGTTGTTCCATTTGATTTCTGCTCGCAGCTTCTAGAGACCTTTGATCCCAACAGATGGTCAGACAGCTTGTCCATGTTCTCCTCTTTTGAAATCCCAAACCTTCGTCCCTAATTTCACAATTTCAAGAGATCACACACTTCCTGGGTTTTCTCTATTTGTCTAGTCATATATTTAAATGATTTGTTTCTCCAACAGCCTGTTAGAATGCTTAGTTCTAATTGTGGAGCAGCGTCGAGGCTAATCAGGTCAGCACGTTGACCCACCTAACAATCCCATTACTCGCAGCTGCGTGCAGGTAATTGGATTAGACAACTGACCTGAGCGGCGTGATCGACCTGCAGCACTATCTCCGTGTAATCCTGCTCACCTGACAGACCTGACGGTGTGTGTTTTGGTGTTGCTTTTCACCACAGACCCGCTGTTGTTGCTTATTAGAGCTGGGTAAGTGGCTATCAGTGCCTTCAATTACTGTTTATCACCAGATGTGTCTCCTATATCTATCTATGATGTGTGAGAAGGAGGATTAGATAAGTGAAAGTGTAATCTGGAGGTCTAATCCTCCTCACCTGACAGCCATCTGTTGCTGTGATGCTGCCTGTTTGAATTCTTCAAATAAAAAACAAAGAAGAATGTATTTAGTTTATTTCAGTTATAATAGCTTTAATGTGTTTTTATGCTTTTAGAATGAAAACTTGACAGATTTTGTTTTATTTAACCTGTTTCCAGATTTTTAGAAGGCCTCTGATCACCCGTTTCTCACCAAAACTGGTCAAATTGTATCATTGCTCTATTTGAGGCAGGTGGATGACCTTTGAGCGTCCTAATAAACCCAGTTTAGTGGCATTTATTGCTCTTCTTGGGGTTGAACTATTATGAAAAGTACATTCATCTTTTTCTACTTTATTTTAGCAGAGGTGGACATTGAGCAATGAGACCATCTCTCTCTCCTTGTAGGAGCAAGAGAACGGCTTTCTGCTCTTCTGCAAAAGGCTGAGAATATCTTGCATAATGGACCATTTATCACTTCAAAGGAAAATCATTTTCACCGCATTTCAGCACACAGACCTAGAATCAAACTGCACAGAGGGATCCTGCACGTGTGTCTTTGTGGATTAACCGACAGCTGTTGTAGTTAAGACGTCCTCAGGTCAGGATTAGTGCAAGTGAAGAACTGTTTTTTGGTTTTTAACACAAAAATGACACTTTCAAAGCCCGTTTCTGGATCAGCTGCTCTGTCTTTGTAGTCCTCCCAATACTAACAGCTCAAGTCAAACACAAAACGCTCAGCCACTTATCCGTGAGCTCGTTCATCCGTGTGCTTTCTACGAGCAGAATGGAGTAACCTGAATATCTAATCTTCCTGGGATGCTTCTGCGGATGTAAAAGATGCACTGTGAGTTGGAAGGTCCATTTCTACATCAATTCTGTTTTTTTCACCCCGTCTTAACCCATTCAGCTCATTGACCCTTTTCTCCTGTCATATATGGATTCAACAGGCTAGTTATGTTTTTATCCCACTGAGCTGCAAACAGAGGATGACTGAATACAGACATATGAGAGCTTTTTTTCCGCACCACTGTCTTTATGTTGCAGCTGAGTTAAAGGAAAGCTCTGGGGACGTTTACCAGAGTTATGTACAGTAGCACTGAATGGAGAAAAACAAGATCAAAACAACTCTGAGGCCAAAAGAGTCACACACAAAAGAGAGAAGCACATTTATCTTGATTTCATAGAAATATCTTCAAAGTATCTTATTGAGAATAAATTAAACAGATTTTCTTCCAGAGGGGTGTTTCATTTCCTGAATGGCTCAGCATCAAATAATTCTATCCTCACTCACAACCTGCAGGCAGGTGAGCATTAGATTACAGTTTTAGTCTTTATTTGATAAATTTTAGGCTGATTTCATGGTTTTATGACTTATCCATCCATCCATTCTCCTCCGCTTATCCTGAGCAGAGAGGCCCATCACTGCAGATGCAGCACCAATCCGCCCATCGATCTCCTGATCCATCTTTCCCTCACTCATGAACAAGACCCCAAGATACTTAAACTCCTCCACGTGAGGCAGGACCTCGTCCCTGACCTGGAGAAGGCGTTCTACCCCTTTCTGACTCAAGACCACGGTCTCTGATTTAGAGGAGCTGATTCTCATCCCAGCTGCTTCACACTTGGTTTTATGACTTAATATCTGATAACGTGGATGGTTTTAGTATGGAATTAGGACATTGGTTCTTCAGTTTATGCACTGTGTACGTCCAGATATTTTCAACATAAACGATCATAAAAGATGCGATATAATGGTTATCTCTGTGTAAATCTCCAGATAGGAAAATCCAGTAGATAAGTGAATATGACTTTGGTTTGCAATGTAAAAAGCATAGATTATGGTCATAAACCTGTTTCCAGGTGTGGCCTGCATGTTAGAACCTGATGCTACATGAACATCAGAATCTTAGCTGCACGAGCTTTCTCACGCCTCAAACACTTGACAGGGAATGGAAAAGTACCTGAAAAAACATCCTTATGTAGAGTCGCTGTAAATGTTATAAACAAAAATCTCCTAATGGCAATAAAAAGATTTTTATTTCATAATTATTATTATTTGTGCTTTTAAAATGTGATGTCAAAGGTTTTATTAAAAAATTAGGGTTCCTTAGGCAAGTGGTGCTTGAACATTGATGTTTACCAAGGAAAACTAATGACAAATTATCAAATTAATTTAGTTTTTTAGCATTAAGAATAAACATAATGAAGAAAATAAGCTGCTGAGTCATTCAGAAATAAAGATGGAGGAGTTTTCCATTTACACTGGCAGCATAAGATGCAAAAATGTAGAATATTTTCTGTCTGTATTAATATAAAACCATTTTAGAAATCTGTTTTTAAAATGATCCTCATCTTGTGAGCAAAAGCAAACACTTTCATACACAGAAAAAGGAACAGAACACAGAAACATTTAATTCTGGATTTGCTGTGATGCAAGAAGAAATCAAGGTTATGCAAAGAAACTGGTTCCACCACCAGAGTGAGTTCAGTGAAAGTTGGCATAGCTGAAGGTCTTTCCTCAGTCCTCTGTTATTGCTTCAGTTCAAGATAAATGAGCACATTCGTGTCGGCTGAAAGCAAAGAAAATACTCTTAAAATTATAAAATCATATGAACTTCGGCTCAAATGTCCTTTCATTTGATCTCATTTCTCCAGAAAGAGGAAGGTTAGCCAAAGAATAAGAAAACAATTTAAATCCCTCTTTTGGTATGATTGAATTAAAACATTAAGTTAAATTTAAATATCAATAATAAAAATCGATATCACAGTTTTGGTTATGTGGTCGTGTACGTGTGGCCTTTGGCTCAGACCTGAGGACACTTAGGCTATCAGTCACAAACTGAGCCAAGGATCGTGGACTTTGGCAGAGAGATGAGCTAACTCCACGTCAGCCAGCTTCACTAATGAGCCCAAAAAAAACATGTTTCTAAAACTTACGTTTAGTAAAAAAATTAATCGTATTGAATAACATGGGATATTTTTAAAGAGAAAAAGTATTTTTAATGGTTTGTATGTTGATTTATTTGAGTTTATTTGCATATTATTATGGAGATGTTCAGTTTAAGTGGTGCATAATTTCAAATGACAAGTTACTAATAATGTAGAAACTGTTACTTAGAAGAAAGTTTAGGTCAAAGTTTTCTGGTGACATCAGAGAAGTTTCACAAACAACTGATACCATCAGCATCTTTCTAGAAATTCAGACTGGCTCCTATCAAAAGGTTTCCAGAAACTGTGTCCTGAAACAATGAAGTATTTGTTGAAAAAAGCTGTGGGACCTGTTCAATGGTGAGTCCATAGACCTGATCAGCAAGACTCATGAAACTTTGCTGAGCTGAACTGAGTTGAGCAACACACCCTACTGCCAAAGTTTAGCATCACAACAAAACATTCACATCTGCACAGTTGTGCAATGAGAACAAAACTTAGTTGCAGTTCATCTGGGTGCATTAAACCTTTTTGGATACGTCTGCACTTCTTAAACCAGCAGAGCAGAAAGGGCAGATTGCATTAATTGAACTTGTCATGTTTCTTTCACAACTTTTGCATAACAGACAGACACGTGGCAGAAGTGCCAAACAAAAAGTACCACACCACTTTAACCTAAATGTGCAAATGTTGCTCATCACTTGCTCATAACATTGATACTAATACTCATGTTTGTTTAAAAAAACGAACATTTTTTATTCAAATGATATTCATGTTTATTGGCCAAAGTTTACTTTTTAAATTATATCTTAATCAGCATAATTCAATAAATAATTTCAATAATTTTATTAAATAAAAGCATACTTGACATTACATTTCACGTAATTTCAAGATTTGTGTGGTCCTCCTGAGCTATTGCACAACATTTCACTTTCTTGGCATTTTAAATCTTTCCTTTGGATAAAACTACAAAAACATAACTCCGTCTCTTCCTAGCAGGCGCTGATTGGTCGAGTTTTCCCATTGACTCATCTGATTGGATGACTGGCGCTCGTGCGACTCGCGTCACAAACTGAACTCCTCCCATCGACGTCGGTGAGTCGAGTCTGGTCCAACTGGCAGCCGCGGTCAGTACTGCTTCGGACTGGAGGGGAGCAGAGTTGAAACTACAACTCCCTTTCAACTGTTTTACATCACCCAGAGCGGCAATTCCTCCTCAGGCGACCGGAGCAGGTGAATAATACAGTTCGTCTTTTTCACTGTTAAAGATTATTGTTGTCTGTCGGCTTGTTTTAAGCTTTTAAATATCACCATGTACTTTCCCAGCGTAACGTTAGCGCCTCAGTGAATGTAACCTGCCAGTTAGCAGCTAATTCTAGCTGTCAAAACAACAGAGGAGTTCAATCTGAACAGCTTTGTTTTCTCTGTTCGAGACATTATTTCTTACGCTGAAACATTATTTGTCACATTTAAAGCCAGACAACTGAACAGAGAAAGCTGTCAGTGTGAGCATGAGCTGTCTGAAGAGTTTTTTGGCTTCTAACGGACGTGGCAGCTCTTGTTAGCGGACTAGCCATCGAGCTAGCTCCTTGTAAACAAACTCAGCGTAGACAGTCGAATGGCTGCAGTAATGTGTTTTTCTTTTTACGTCACACGTTGCTTCAAATATAAGTAGATATGTTTTTATAAAGAGTAGTTTAAACAAACTAAAGGATGCGATTTTCAGACATTTTGTGTTGAAAGTGCACGAGTTCTCTTTTGGGCAGTCTGACTGGAGTTTTGGGCTTTTCTTTGTCTTGTTTTCTCGCCAGTGTAAGTTGACTTTTGTCGGAGTTGAGACGATGTGTTTGCCTCATTTCTTTTAGCTATTTATGCCTTGACATTGTAGTTGTCACAGATTTTATTTAACTGTTAGGTGTCTGAAATCAGACTGAAGTCAGTTGTTGTTTTCTCAGCATTAGATTAGTCTCTTGTTAGTCTTGTTTCTGGTTTTGCCACGATGTAGTTTTGGTATTTACTTTGTTATTTGATGAATTATGGCGCAGACAAACTGGCACTTATGTTGTGCACGTTTCTTTTTATAGTCATACTTGCAATAACACTTTTTTCATTACTTTATTATAGTCTAAAGTGGTATTATTGTATATTATCCTGAGGTTTTCCTTTGAAATTTTTTTAATTAAATGATAAGTATAAGTTAATTCTTATACTACTTTTACACTTTTCATTTACGAGTAAGTGGGGATTTTACTCCAGTTTTTCTAAAACAATCTTAAGAATTTTCTCATGAGTTGTGCCCAGATAGTGCTTTAGCCCACCACTAACATTCATGTTTAGCCTAGTAATGCTGATACAAATCAATGGGAGTTTTGCCAAAAGTCAGTTGGTCTTCTACAGTCATCACCAGCTGGCAGCACTGACAAACAACCCGCCTGCTGCAGTTAAACATTTATCAGCTATTAACTTGTCAGAATAGTATATCTGTAGTATAGCAGTAAACAGATGGGGTTTATAAATTATTGATATTTATATAAAGTGTAAATGATTTTTTACTGTGCCCCAATATTTCCCACCAGAAGAATATTTTTTGTATGACCACCCTCTGTCCATGCTTCTCTGGTTGTTCATTTTGCCACAAAGCATGAGGTCATTATATAAATATTTAATAGGTTGGGTAGCTAAGCTGCCAGCCTGTTTGTCTTGAACTCAAACTTTAAATGTACCAAAAACTCTCAGCAATATTCTTACGGAAGTGTATTTAATATTTAATTGAAAATTGTGCTATATTTGTCTTTAATGATTTTAGAATTTTGTAATCATGATCTTTCTGTGGAGCTCTTTTTAGGACTTTTCTAGGTGTTGAATATTCATCACCTTGTTGTATGAATCCCAGCACCTGTGTAGGTCAAGTTGTTTTCTTCTGAGAACAAACATACTGAGGTTTATTTCTTTGCAATGTTCGAGCACCAATCTGAGTATCTGACAATGAAGTTTGCTATAAAGATATTGATCAACAGTTATGCAAAGAATGCACTGCAGCCATTGCTTGAGTTCATCTTTTCACCACCTCTCATCCTGAAAACTGTTGTTATAGAGAAATCCATTATGTTTTATACAGGAAGTACAGCTCTCCAGTGATTGTAGTATATAATGAAGTCAGTCTTTGACAGTGTGTCAGACAGGAGAGCAGCTAAACTTAGCTCCTAAGAATAGTAGCTCTGTCTCTCAAATCCATTGATCATAAGAGAAGTAGCTGCCTTCCATTTCTGTTCTCTTTTTGTGCCTGCTTTTATTTATTCCTTGTGTGTGTGTGTGTGTGTGTGTGTGTGTGTGTGTGTGTGTGTGTGTTTGCTGACAAACAAGAAACAAAACACAGCTTTGCTTGAAATACTTTACTTTGAAATGTTATTGCCTAAAGAAGTATAAACAAACATCACTTGCATAAAACCGAGAAGCTTGTGTAAAGTGAATGACTTTGTCAGATGGCGCAGAAATCATCTCATTCTTAAACATCTGAGAGTGTAAATAAGACTTAGAGTTTGTATTTGAGTGTTTATGTGCACATCAAATCGCATTTATATTCATGTTTTTGTTGCCCCTCACTTGCTTTTATTTAATAATAGAAAATATTTATTTGCTTCTGAAAATATTGACTTTTTATGTACAAACAAAATTAAAAGTGTTTGTTTTATTTAGTATTTTCATTGGTGACTCAATCGTTGGTTTAGAAGGTGCAAAAATAGTTGAGTTTCATTTTTTTTTTAATCTACTTTTTTAGGAAACCAATAATAAAATATTAATCCTGCATTTGAAGCATTTAGTATCTTTCAGTAATAGCTCAGCTGTTTTATTAATAAAACATAATGAACCGCTTAATGTTGTAGCATCTAACAGTGCGTTAAACAACACGGAGACATAACCTGAGTTTATTAACGAAGACGATAAACACAATTCTCCCCCTGGTAGGGAGCTGTGAGGAAAATCCACAATTAGTTGATTTTTTAAAATAATAGCATAATTCAATGAAATAGCTTTTTCAGTTAGTATCACATTCCACACAAAGAAAATGATTTTGTAAGAGCTTCATGTTGCTCTTTTTACCATCTGAGACCACTTTTTTTCATTTGACCCACTTTTGGATGACCACCTAGTGCTTAAAGTCACCTCATTTGGTTTTCACCAGCAGTGTGCCGACCTTGGTGTGGTCCTCTCTGTTCTCACACAGTTGGTAGTGGCTTGGTACCATGCAGAGTCTTTGAGCTCTGTTTTTAATTTTCCTTGTCTAGTAAATGAAACATTATGAGTATTCAGGTTAGTCTGCTTACAACTCATCTGGAACGATCAAATTTAGACGTGTTTGCGTTCTGATTTGATAAGTAAAGCTATAGTGATTGCTCTGTAAGGTTCACTTATAAATAGTTCATTAATTACATTCATTAAAGTCACAATTTTTTTTGCATTTTTCCACAATGCGTGTCCAGAGTTTGTTCTTGGTAGCAGCTGTACTGTGTGCACATAGAAAGAGAGAGTGTGTGTGGTTATCTTCACACTGTCTGTCTTTGTTTAGCTCTCAATCATAAGACTCCTGGCAGCTGGATCAGAATGTCCTTGTTGTATCAGGACACCAGGGGACACCTACTTTGCTCATACATTTTTGATGTTGTGGATTATTTTAATTTAGAAAAAATCCCAAACTACCTGAGATGATTTTAAAATTCTAACATCAGGAGCTGAGTGCATCAGCTGGTCATAACTTAAGCCAGTCTTATCTCCTATGCCAGACTTAGCTAAGTCAGACGTAGGGCTGGGAGATAAATCGAAAATGTATCGTTATCAAAATTTCTGACTCTAACTGATATCATTTTGTCCATAAATGATGGACAAAATTCAAGATGGTGGGGGTCCTTTTCCAAAAGCTTTGCTATGCAGCTCTACGATTATAGATATTTTTGGAGCAGATTCACCTGCTTTTGTCGGCCTTTATGGCGTTATTCAGCGTCCGACATGTCAACCGATAAAAAGATCTGGGAGGATTAGCGCTGCGCTGAGTTCACTTTCTCAGCGCGAGAACGCTACATCCAGCAAAATGATCAGAATAGGTCAACTAAATGGCTCATATGGATTAATATTACAGACCGTACACAATTCTCTAATAAAATAGTGCTTAAACAATGGACATAACCTATTTTTCATCAGGGCCTTATGCACAGGAATAAACTAATTAATCGCCTGGATCCTCTGTGAGTCTCAACTGTGCCGGTTAGCTTCTCCGTCTGCACATGTAGGCTGTTGCTTATTTACACGCTCATAAAATAACTCTAGACCTAGATCCTCCAACTTACGCCTGGTCCACACTAGGCATAAAAGTTACACCCGGGCGTAGCGGCTGAAGGGCTTATGCCTGAGTGGTGCACTCGTCTTAACGAGCTGGGCGTAACTTTCAAATCTATGTCAGATTTAAGGTTACACCCGGGCATACGACCAGCTGGTGCTCTCCACTCCAGATGTTTCCTAATAAGCCAGCCACACCCATGTGAAACGTTAAGGTGTGTAAAGGTTAGCGCCACACCTAACTGTTGTACCTGCATAGAGATGGAGATAGACGAGGATTTTAAGTGTAATCCCAGTTTGGTTGATGTTGGTTGAGTTTAAATGGTCGGTCTCAGAGAAACATCATAGTCAGACTGAACATTTATGTGGCCACTAAAAGCAGGTTTAGGTCACTGTAAAGCTGCCCCACGTTTAACGGGAGGCCCATTCCGAACCCCTCCTGCCACAGGAACACAGCATAAAGCACAGTGACGTGAGTGTAAAAGCAAATGTTCTGCTTAGTCTACAAAAAACTTTAAAGGGACAGAGCAAAGGCATGTTGGAGAGGAGCTTCTGTTCCATACTCAAAACAGAAAAATGTTTTTTTAAGAGTTTAGATCTATGTTTCATTCCAGAAAATAACAAACGAGTTCAAGGTCATCTCAATGCAGAAATTGATAAAAGTGCATGACTGATTATTAAACCACAGGAAATAAGGACTTAAATTAGGTTTGCTGCTGCAACTGTTTAGAGCCCTTGGGAGGCTTTTTGTTTTTTTTCTATCTAGATATTTTTTAAAGTTTTTATTTTTCAGATTTTACTTTTTAAAATCATAAAATGGATTAAAACTGGAAAAACTACATTTTGAGCAAAAACAAGCTCAAACAAAAGATTTAAATGGATTTCATAGAGCCCTACAACATGGCAAAAGCTTGTGTGAGCGAGTTTGTTGGGAATCTCCATTTCCTCACTCTTGAGTTGCTGAAATATTAAAACATGCATATAAGAGGAACCAGTTGAAGTGGCTCGGGCATCTAGTTAGGATGCCTCCTGGACGTCTCGCTGGTGAGGTTTTCCGGGCACGTCCAATCAGGAGGAGACCTAAAGGAAGACCCAGGACACGCTGGAGGGATTATGTTTCTCAGCTGGCCAGGGAACACCTTGGGATTCCCCCGGAGGAGCTGGCCCAAGTGGCTGGGGAGAGGGAGGTCTGGAGCCTCTCTGCTTAGGCTGCTGCCCCTGTGACCCGACTCCGGCTAAATGGATGGATGGATGGCATATAACAAAATTCCTCCTAAAATCGTCAGAAAGTGTTAAATTGCGACAGACAACTGGAGCCATAGCCAAAAATTTCACATTTGAACTTTTTTTGCAATTACATCATGTCACCTTGTGTAAAAATTCTCATGAAGTGTCATAAATACCAATTTAGTTGGACTTCTATTGAAAATGTCTGAATTTTTTGGGTGATTTAGTGCCCCTAACTAGTCACCAATGGTTACGGCCCAGAGAAATACTGGTTTTAGGGAGCTAACGATAGAGCTCATCAGTCCTGTCACTGACTTCTCAACCTGACCCTGAGATTTTGATAGATCTTTATGTCATGACAGTTGTTGATGTACATAATTGTGTATGTTAAGGGTGAAAGACTGACAGAAGGCCATTGGCCAAGTTTATCATGTTGTTCAAAGGGCAATGTGCATAAGGTGTTATAAGTTTTTCCAATCTGCTTGGGTTTATAGTTATGGACTGATATAACAGCAGCACAGTGTCTGGGTCAAAGGTCAAAGTGTGCTGTTCTAACATAAACTGCATAGGTAAATCAATTAACTGCCTGTAACCAAAGAAAACAGATGTAATTTAAAGAAAATGTGTAATTTACACAAATATTAAAAGCAAAAAGCCCTGAAACATAATATGCTGTAAAGTGGATGCGTTGACTCGGCTTTAGATTACATTTACGCGGTGAGAGAGATTATTAGGTAAACCTTTCCAAGTGAATCAGGTTTTGTTAGACTTGTGTAACCAGCTATGCTCGACTTTTCTGTGACGGTTTAGAGCGTCGATCTGAGTTGAGAAACTTGTGGTACAAGTCAGAAAAATGTTGCAGCCGGTCATGCTTAAGTAAAGACATTCAACAAAAAATTATTCACTTAGATTATCTGTAATAGATCAAAATAACAATAAAACACATCTAGATTCTGTATTACTTTAGTCTTTGTCCCATTGAGCTTTGATAATCAAGCAAAAACCGTCGTACTAATGTTTGTGTAGGAGAGAAATTCTGTGTAATTTATGCGTTATAGTGCGGTGTAACAGTTTGTGAAGGGGAGAGTAATGACGTAGCAGGTGACAAGCTTCAGGCCATGTCTGGTGTGGTGACTCATAGCCAGCTCTCAATAAAGTGACAAAGTCAGGCTGTTTGACAAAAATTCACACTTGCAAATGAGAACCCAGGTGCAAGAGCTGGCAGAGATCGAGCATGCTGAACCCTCTACATTTTTATAATTATTTTTTAGGTTAAGGATCATCCTCTGTGGTCAGTGAAACTCATTATGATCAGTTCAATGTAAAAGCATTATAATCAGTATAGTTGTGTTATTGTTTAAGCTTGTTTTCCTCAGCATGACCTTTGTCCTACATTTACTTCCTGGTAAACGAGAGTAAAGGAAACCGTGTTTACCTTCAAATCATCTGTGACCTACACAGCTGTCGTTACACAACTCCCAAGTTCTCAGGAATAGTTCAGGATCAGACGAGAAGACCTGCTGCAAAACCGGTTATCGAGTCATAAATACTATTTTCTCTCCTTTTTCCCAGAAACATAGATTTCATCTACTTCAGGTCTCTGAATGTCTCACACATTACTCATTTGTTGTTTTGTCTTAGGTTTGATCACCTGGAAAAATACAATTATGTCTTTTTTTAAATAATTTGCACATAATTATGATGGTCTAAGGCAGAAATGAGCAGAGCCATCACGAGTTTTGTTTCATCAGAAATGGGTTCTTCAAGCTCGAAATTCATACTTTCACTTCTTTTTAAAAAAATATCACTTCCATGTTTTACATCTGCCTCCCACTTTTCATCAAGGAGGACAAAAATAGAGCCACAGATCATCTCACATTAACCTTTGTCTTCTGTTTTCAGAGATTTTTATATTAATAATTATTGTTGTTACTTTTAAATTCTCACTGACGGGTTTGATTGTTGAGAATAAAAGTTTCTGTAGTGTCCAGGATCCAGTAGCAGGCTGCTTTTTAGGAGCGGAGTTCTTTTATTTTCACCTAAACGGTGATTAACTCTGGCTAGCAGCCCTTGGTGATTGTAAGTAATGTTTGAATTGGTGTTTCGATACAAAACAAGCAGCGACACGCAGCACAGATGAGCTGTTGAGTGCTTTGTGACAGGACACTAAAAATAGACTCAGTTAGAGAAAGTCCAAACTGGAGAACTTTCTTTTTTCACATTTTCTTGGCAAAGTCTAAACATAAAAAGTGTTTTGTACTGAAAACTGGTTACTTACAAAACTATATTTTTTATTCTGAGCTTAAATTTCCAAAGTGGAGATCAGTAAATGGACATTAAGCATACAGCTTTTTAAACTTAAGTGTTTTTAAAAATTGCTGACAGCTTCCAGTTGGACGTGTTTGCTTGGTTTTTATATGTGGGCGGGGTCATTTAAAGGCAATCATATCAGATATTCCTGCCATGTGTGGTGTGTTACCCTTACGTCACACTAGAAGCATCAGCGTCGCGGAACGGTTTACTCGCGGGTTTCACTGCGTGCCAGTACACACCGGGAGAATCACAGCCGTGAAGCGGCTTCTCCGCCGTGCTCCTCGCTGGACTCACAAGATCACAAGATTCCTCGAGACTTCAAAGGTCACGGTTTGTTTATGCCATCCGCCATAAACCAAAAAGAAAAAATCACGTGTGACATCATTGCTGTTTGATGTCATATATAATGTTGTTCCTCTCCACTGCCAGGATTAAACCCATGAAAAACACACCGTTGCACTTCTCAAACGATGTAGGGAGTAAAACACTCGTGATGTCACACGTATAGACGTAATCTATATAGATATGAAATCGCATTGCTGCAATAGACTTTTATTTTGAAAATTTGCGAACGTTTTACACTGAAACTGCATGTGATTTTCTGTCTAGCCCTATGTTAACTGCGGAAATTGACACATCCCAGAAGCGGCTCGCGGCAAAAATAGAACCCAATCCTATCTTGAGCGACGCGGCATGCCGCTTCTGCCTATCGGGTAGCTTAATACTAGGGTCAATACTTACTCACAACCAATCAAAAACACAGACCCAGAGACACACTCTGTCACCAAGTCCTACCCCCTCAAACCAAAACAGGTGGCAAGATGTTACAGCAAGGAGCGGTGGAGGAAATTGTCCCATAAAAAGGTTTCAGTAGTTCACCAGCATGGCAATATTTTGGTTTTTACAAGCCTGACAAAAAAAGACACAACAGTCAATTGAAATGTTTGCAGAGAATTGATTAAAAATCACATTTGGTAACACAACCACCTTGTTTTATCATGAAGTAATGACACAAAATAGCCAATTTTCTAAAAAATGTTTAATATAATTATCAATAACTATTGATATATCGTCCAGCCCTTATTAGACATTTTGGATTTTCTTGGTTTTCCTGATTTTCAGGACAAACCAGCGTGCTGCCTGTTGAATGTGACGTTTAACCAATCAGAAGAAGTTACGGAAGCATGCTGGACAGTCTTCCTCCATCATGTTTGAGCTCTAGGGTTTTTGTGAGATTTCCCGTTTAATTAGAGAACGTTTGTGTGTAAAATCAGTTCATGTGTAGTTTTTGTCGTGTGGCCGGACACCACACACACTGTAAGACCAAAGCTGTTACATCTGTGTGTATTTTTATTTTTAATCGTCACACGTAGAGTTTCTCATGTTTTGAAAATCGTCCTGCCATGAGAACCGGGTCTGAGCAGCTCATAAAAGCACAGCTGGTGGTAAAAATGAGTGAAGGGTCATTTTAAATTCTGACACCATCAGGGAAAACTGGAGCTTTCTGGGTTTCTGTTAACTGCTGTGATTATAGTCACCACGCATGAAACTATAATGAGTCATTTGCATCCTGCTGCGGACAGAAGCGTTTCAGAAGTGCAACTTTTTAGGAGTCAGACTCAGATTAGACCTGGAAACCCCCACATGATCTGAGTTATTTGGTTTAGACATCACGTTTCTCCTCCATATCGTGCATTCCACTGAGTTTCTCTTTATCTCTGTATGTGGTCAGTTCATTGCGTTCTCTCCTGTTTGTTTTACCAAGGCTGTGCAGTTATTTCCTGCAAACATCGCCTGTAATTGTCTGTATGGTCCTTTTAACTCTCCAAGCAGCGAGACAGAGGAGAAAGCTATTATTTCTGTAATAAATCAACCATCATAAGCACAAAAATAATTAGTTTATGTTTCTAGCGTGCAGACTTGCATCTAAATCACAGATCTGCTGAATAGGTTCCTATAATCTGCATTTTGCATGAAGTTTTATTTAAAAATACCTTTTTTCAGTCATTGTTTAACCATGCAGAGCAGCCTCCTACCTTCTCAGACTGTCAGAGAGGTTGTTTGTTCTTGTGAGGCCATGAAGCCACCAGAGCTTATTATCCTGGGAAATCATTACAGCTGCTGAAAAACCCATCATAGCTGCTGAGGTGCCTTTGTGCTGCGTAACTTTTCATCGTGACAGAAAATGAGGCAGCAGCTACCAAAGAAAAGTGCCCGGCGTGTCATTTTCACTAATAGTCGGGGGTGGGAGGGTTATTTCCATTGATTGTCATAAATGTTCCTTTGGCTCTGAAGGAGTTGAGTGAATTTCATTTATTCTTTTTACCTTTTTAAAGAAAATCTCTACACTGACAACCCAGAATACAGATTATTCCTTCTGTCGTCTGTGAATATGTACACCTTCTGTTAATTTATTCCCTGTTGAGTTCTAAATCCCTCAATGTAAGAGTATTAGTACGGGGAGGGGGGTAAATGAAGTGGTGCTTGTGTCAGGGACGTGTTTACAGACCGGGCCTCTCTGGGTGTGTGTGTGAGTGTGTGTGTGTGTGTGTGTGTGTTTCACAGCAGGAAGGAGGAGAAGAAAACATGAAGCGAGCAGCTGTATGCTGATATAACGTGTGGAGCTACATTTTTCACCATTTACTGAACATCAACACTTTAATGTCTGGAAAAGGCTGCAGAAACACGCTGACGCCAGCACTTTTACCAGAGCTAATTAAATTGTCACTTTTACAGGAAAAGATTCTGAACTCTTTGCATTTTTATTAAGAAAACCCAAAGAGCTTTTTAATTGCTGCCAGCACGAGAACTTTTCTGTTCACTATCGGCTCCCAACGACGGCGCGTGTACTCTGGGTTTTGCTGTTTTACGCTTTAACGTGTTTATAAAAGAACTCCACTTTAGACACCTCCACTTCGGCTGTATGGCCCTCACACTTCTTATTATCACTAAGTAACTCAGCTTGGCAGCCCGTTGGCAGCTTCTAACCGCCTGGAAGTCCTATTAGACACAGATTTTACTGCCTTAACTATAAGTGACAGAGACAAAACACAAATCAATACCATTTTAACGAGATACATCTGATTTAAATAAATGAATATCTGTCTTAAGACGACTGAATCTGAGCCTCCGGTCTGGACCGTTTAACCTGAAAACGGCATAAAGATGCAGACATTATGTTTGAGTTGATTTATAATAAACCATAAACTGTGGTTACCATTGTCTTTTATTTAGATTATTCTTTGGCCGTTATCTTAAACTTTTAAGGTTACAAAGATAAACTCATCTTTGTTTTCATGAAGCATTATCATTGTTTTATTTTGAAGGGTAAACCGTAACATCCTTTTATTTTCTCCTCCTGGATTGCAGGGCCTCTCCCTTTCCTGAATCACACACGGTCCAGTCCAGAAGCTGCAGCTAGGATTCAGGTTGGTCCCGTTTCACCTTCCTTTCTTACATAGTTGTGTTATTTTGTTTTCATTTGTAATGTTTGTTTGGCCCCATCAGGCTTGGTTCCACTTGCTGTTTTCCACAAGTGGACGTCACGCAAACCTTTCAAGCTGGAAGAAGGAGAGACGAGCAGGGCCGATGGCCCGACCTTTGTGCTGCGACACAGAACCTCAAATGTATTAGAAAACTCTTCAAATCGAACAAATCCCATGAGTCCACGGGAACAAGGAGACACGCCCACCTCAGGTTCTTCACCCAGTCACCTCAGCACCACGGAGTGCCCCGCTCACAATGGGGTGAGTATCTGAGACACACCTTCACGCTGTTACGGGCCCGGTTCAGAGCCGTGTGGTGTGGGTTTACCGGGTCACGCTGTAAAACAAAACCAGAACTCACCTGCTCACATCAATATTGTAACAGGTCTCACTAACAGGGAGCTGGAGCTGACCCGAGCGGCCCGAAATCCTGAGTTCTCTTCCCAAAATTCAAAGTTAAACCAACATTTTAGAGGAGATTCCTTTGATCTGTTGTGTGTTTTCAGAGGATCCTGTGAGACGCGTTCACACACTGCACCAGTTACACACATGAAACACACTAATTATAGTGGGTTAATCATGAGTGCTGGGGATTATGGGAGCACTTTTAAAGATTCATCAGCTTTACTTTGTAGAAGGCCTTTTAAAATCACACACTTTTAAAATATGATTTAGCTGGTTTCAAACGTTTGGAGCCTTTTCAGTAATCCCTAAGTTAGGATGATCTTTTAGCTTTTTGATGCTAAAGCATTAAACATTTCATAAAGCTTGATGCATTTTCACAAACATTAAAGAAGGAAACTGGGACTGAAAAGTAAACTTATTTACGTTCAGTTTAAACATGGATTCAATCACTGTGTAGTTAAAACCTTTTAAAAAGACCCATTTTAAATGTATGACACCGTTTTGTTTTAAACCACCCAGTTGGTGCCAGAATGTTGTTTTTTATATATATCTGCTAAATTGTCTTCTTTGGCTTTCTTTGTGAGTTTAACTAAAGTAATATTTTGTAGTAAGTGTAATTGATGCTTATAAATAATTGAGGTCATTTTCTATTTATGTAAAAATAAAACTGGGGTCGATCCCTTTATTTGGAAAAGACTTTTTCTCCTGGTGGAGATGCTCGGTGATTCTGGCACATGGAGTCTTAGCTGAAGAAGAAGAATCCGTTTTATGAGCAGTTTCTTTGAACTTGACTTTGCACGGTTTGGTCACAAGTCTGTTCACCAAGCTTCTCCTCCTCCTCCACCACCTCCACTTATTGACAACCTCACCAGACTCGAGGATGAGTCACCCTGTGCTGTAGTAATTAGGGCTGCGTTATGATGAGGTTGGCTCAGCCTCTGCCTGATGTTCACTTCTAGTTGCGCTCTGATGCAGTTATTAAAAACTTTTAAAATCCACAATTGAAACGGTTAGAAAATCTTTGTTTTGTTGATGAACAGATGCTTTCCCAGAAAGACAACAAGCAGAGGTCTCCGTGGTAACGTCCCATACAGGCAGCTGATGGAACGAGTGTCAGACACGCTCCCTCTGAGTGTGTGTGTGTGTGTGTATTGTTCAGTGTGAAAGGTAATCTGCAGAGAGCCAATGAGCTGAAACACTATAGTGTGTGTGTGTGTTGTGTCCACACGTGTGCTAGGCTTGAACCTTTTTACCTGCTCTGATACCTGAGAAGTCCTCAGGGGCCTCCTGCCCCACTGGGCAAAGACCCCCCCCACACACACACACTTTTAATGTCCACCAGCTTGTTTACATGTTCTCTTGAACCTTTTTGCACATTGTGGTGCAGCTTTGTGTCGTCACACATCCTGTTTACTGTTAGATTTGACGTGGAACATTTTATGGTTTATTTATTAAAGCATCTTGTATCATTTTGAAGACACTTTGAACTTGTCCCTGTGGTTGGAACAAAAAAGAACTTAGAAAGTTCTTAACAGTTAAAGTATTTCATGTGGGATTTTTATTCTGTCTGTTTTTTATCCATTAAAGTGAAAATATGAAGATTAGGGTTTCATCTATTGAATATTTGAGGTAATAACGTACTCATCTCCTGCCCTTCTGCTACTCTCTTGTGCACGTGCATACTCCAGCAGGCCACGGAAGATCATGTTTATCTATAAGAAACCCTTTTGGAACATTTGCTCTGATTTTAGTCCTTTTAGTAACTACGTAGATCTTGAGTGGCTCTTTCCAGTAATGAGGCATAAAATAATTTATGCCACTGTAGCAATACACCAGCTACACCAGGGCTCACCCACACCACTCAGACCACACAGCTTGCAGGTTCAACACTTTATTATGTACTTGGATCTCAGCTGGCTCGGCTCACTCAGCACCCATCTCAGCGCTCTCGGCGCTTGTGACCTTCCCAGTCACTGGGAGACTCACTCCTTGCTGCTTTTAGTCTCTCCCTCCGTCTCCAGCGTCTGTGCTTATGAAGCACCTTCTGCAGATTGACGGTCAGCTTCCGGTGTGCTCCGCCACAGTCCTCCATCACCCGTCTCAGGTTGAGGCTAGCACCGGCCGGACCAGCTCCCGCCCTCCATCGGAGCAGAAGGAGGAGACGCACACAATCTGTCGTGCTCCCAACGCCGATCGGGTCCACTCCATCTCTCCTCTGTCCGACAGGTCTGTCGTTACCCGGCCAGCGTCTTGCAGGCTCATCCTGACCGGCCTGGACATCCGGGCCCCCAGGGCGGCCTCAGTGATGGGGCGATCCTTGTGCCCGTGCTCCACCTCGCTGCACTGGTGCATCAGGTTCCGCCGGTTTCGGGAAGCTAGCGGGCCGCCCGGCCGTCCCTTCAGGCTCATCCACTCTGCTGGAGGTTTGGCGCCGGCGCAGGAATCGGCCTTCCCGTTGTTGTTCCAGCGGGCAGCAGTGGCCGTCTCGGTGCACTCCTCCTGATCCTCTACCGTCGCCGTTAGGTGGATCAGGAGGTGGGTGGGGTCCCATGGCGTGGCGGCCAGCACCGTGTCCCCAGCCTGGGCCACCAGCTGCCTCAGAACCGCCGTCTGCAGCTCCGCCTGTCTCTGCAGTCTCTCCAGTTGCAGGCTGTAGAGGTCATTAGCCTCGCGGGTCTGCCTGGCCATGTCGATCACCATCGGCCACAGTATCGCGACCAGGTCCAGGATTGCCGCGTTGAGGAACGGCTGCTCCATGAGACGTCTCGCCTCCGTCTGGTGGTACGCTGTTTGCTGTGCAAGTGGTGTGGGAGCCCCACATTGGGTGCCAAATGTAGCATAACCAGCTACACCAAGGCTCACACACAGACCACACACACAGCTTCTGCTTCGTAACACAGCTTTATTCGTCTCTCAGGAACAGTGTAGCTGCCACACGAGGACTGGAGCTCACCCAGCTCCTCTCGTCCTCTCTCCTGTCTGTCTCACACCTGCGACGACATCCTCCAATCCAATCCAATTTTATTTCTATAGCACTTTCTACACAACACTGTCGACCAAAGTGCTGTACAATAAAAAATATAACAAACATCAATAAAACATTAAAAACACATCACAATAAAATATAGCCTAAAAAAAATAAAAATTGAAAAATAAAAACATTTAAAAAATTAAAAAAAAAACGAGCAGATGTACAACAATCAGGTTGTGTTAAACGCGAGTGCATAGAAGTGCGTCTTAAGAAGGGTTTTAAAAACTCCAAGCGAGGAAGCTTGCCTAATATTGCCCGGCAGCTGATTCCAAAGGCTTGGAGCCGCCACAGCAAAAGACCTATCACCTCTCCGCCTCAACCTTGTCTTCGGAACCACCAACTTCTGCTGGTCAGCCGACCTCAGCAGACGTGGTGGCTCATATGGCAGGAGAATGTCGGAGAGGTATGCAGGTGCCAACCCATTCATAGATTTATAGGTCAGCACAAGAATCCTTATAATAATCAGCCGGTGGCTTATAAATGATTGTCTCCCAGTGCACACCGGCGGGCTCCCAGCGGCCCTTCCCCTCCTGCACACCGGCCACAGCCCCACTCACCATCTTCCTTTTATCAACAGGTGATAAAATCTCTGACAGGTATGTAGAGCTGAGTGAATTACCTGAAACTCCACGTCTGGCCTGATTACTTCAGTTGTGTCCTTCGTCTGTGTCCTTGTGTAAATATCTTTCTACACTGAATTGTTTTGAAGGCATCAGCTGAGATAATTTAGTCCAAGAACTTGTGACTCCAACTGGTAAAAGTTGGTCAAATAGACTTAATTTCATCTAGAAGCTGAACTTTATTATTGTTACAAAACTCTTTATTGTGTCATTATTAATGTTTTACTGTAGCTTTTCTCGTGTCTCGTTTCACCGTTTCCTCATATTTTATAAAGCCCGTAGCATCAGCGTGCTGTGCGACAGTAATATCTGTCCCCGTGAAACACGTGATCACTGAGCAGCGTGCGGTCATGTGGTTTTAATGAAGCCTTGAATCCAATCATTTATCCTCAAGGACTTTTTGTAATCTCAAAACTCTAAAACACAACTGAACCTTTAGTTATGAGTCTTTATCATTTCAGTAATGTCGTCATAACCCACGTTTCTGTCCATTTCCTGTTTGGGCTTCTGGGTTTTAATCACGTAAACCGTGATGAATTAAAACAAATTAACTGTTGTGTTAAAGTCCTGCTGATGGCCAGAGCTGTGTGTGCGTGTGTGTGTGTGTGTGTGTGTGTGTGTGTGTGTGTGTGTGTGTGTGTGTGTGTGTGCGTGCGTGCGTGCGTGTGTGTGTGTGTGGTTTCTGGATCTCTGCACATGTCGGTCACATGCTAACTCCCTCTCTGTGCTGAGGAGAGGTTCATGTGTGCAGAGCCGAGCTCCTTCCTCCTCCCCGTGTTTTCTTATTGCTGCACAGAGCTGAAGCTGTATTCTTGTTTTCTGACAGCTGTTTCCTGAAATCCGCCCTCAGCTAGTTGGTGTCTGTATTCAACCACAGTCCAGTTCTTCTGCAAATATCTGTTTTAGTTCTTGTCTGTCTCAAACTTGCTGTCTCAGTCTTCAGAACTAAACATGGTGCTGAGAAAACCAGCAGAAGAATATTTAGCTGCAGTCTGGAACGTTTATTCCTAAATATGTGGAGCAAAAGTCAATATTTCCTGTTTTTCTTTGTTTTTGATGACTGCAGCAGAAGGTTATTCAGGTTTAGACTGGTGGACGGTAGAAACAATCAGCTTGTGCTGTAACTAAATAATAGTTTGTCTCCTGTGTTATAAAAAAGCTCAGGAAGCTAGTTAGCTCAGTCAGACACGGCTCAAGTTCATCAGCTAAAATAAAACGAAATAAGTCCACACCCCTGAGATCAGGATCAGTCAGCGTCTGAATAGTTTTCCTGGAAATGACACTCAGGAATGGCATCAGCATCACCTACAGTCGTAGCCTTTCTCCGTAGAGGTCACGTTGCTGTAAAAGTTGTTCCAGGAAAAACAGGATCTGCCTGTGCTGAATCACTTTTACGAAGGGTATCGAACGTGTTTGTTGAGTTAGGGTCCAAGTATCTGACTGTGAAGCTGCTGGAGACGGATTATATCTTTAGCCTCAGATACAGAAACATCCATACGGAGGGAAATCTGACTCCTCGACCTTTGCTCCGACGACCTGCTGGAGCTGCAGTGGCTCCGGTTCAAACACGTGTCGCCGCTTTACCGATGCGATTGTGCTCCAAAGTGTTTGTTTCATAAATGTGTGAAGGGTGGCGCAAACTCCCACGAACTGATCTGGTTGTTTATTCTCTCAGAAACATCACCACACCGCTGCTGAGCTTAGTGCCGTTTGACAGGAAACACTCGTTTCTTCTTCCTGCATGAGCTGGGCGTCTAAACCTCTGGTTACTCTTGTTTTCTTCTCTTTCATTATCTCAAGACGTGGGTACAGACGGGTTTTGGGCTGGTTTTAGAAATAAGACCATAAATCAGATGTTTGGGTGTCAGTCATGATGAAACATTTTACTTCTGTCCCCGACTTCCCGGCTGTGAGACTAAATTTACTCTGAAGGACAGATATTTTCCTTTATTTGTCTCAATAAATGAATAGTTTAATCGTTTTGCACTTGGATTAGAAAAGAGTCACCTCACATTGTTGCGTTTGTGCATTTTTTCATGCAACAATATTTCAGGGTGAACCCTGGAACTAAATTCTCGGCTAATGTTGATTCTGTTGAAACGATCGTTTCGTGCACACGCAGCGGTTATTTTTCTAAAGTTTCCCTTCTTCAAACGCTGAAAGTGTTTTAATGAGGAGAAAAAGACTGAATTACGTTTGTTTTTTTGTCAGAATGTCCCAGATTGTGACGACAAGAGACGAATAAATGAAGACGACGACAGAGGAAGAGAAAAGGAAGCGAAGGAAGAGGAGGAGAGAAGCAGCGACGAAGGCTTCATGGGGATGACTCCGCTGCTGCAGGCTCACCACGCCATGGAGAAGATGGAGGAGTTTGTACACAAGGTACTGGAAACCAGTTCGTCTGTTCAAATATTCATAGTGACTTCACATTTACTGTTACTGAACCCTGAAACTGATCATCTATCTGCATCACACACACACACACACACACTGTATTTATGTAGCTTAATAAACAGCCAGATGTTTTTTAAACTAATGTTTTAGTTTTTCGCCGCCCTGCAGCATCGAGTCGGCCTTTATTGATGTGTTTCCGTGCGTTTCTCCACTCATCAGGTGTGGGAGGGCCGGTGGCGCGTCATACCACACGACGTGCTCCCCGATTGGCTGAAGGACAACGACTTCCTGCTTCATGGCCACAGACCACCGATGCCTTCGTTCCGCGCCTGCTTCAAGAGCATTTTCAGAATCCACACAGAGACGGGCAACATTTGGACACATCTGCTAGGTGAAAACTCCCACATCAGCACCCAGATGTGTTCCTCATTTCACTCTCCACCGGTGCCATCCGCCCTAAATTTATCCTTACAGTTAAATAGTTTTAATATTAGCCAGGCTGTTGTGTAATCAGACTAACTCTAGTCTAAAATAACTCAGCTGCTTTTTGTAGCTCAAATCCAGGAAATGTAAAACATCTGAAGGTTGTGGGTCTGGGACATTTAGTTGTGCTTGTAATGTTTTAACTTTTGTGTCATGAAGCTGTTTTTATTTAGTTCAGCTTCAGTGAGGCGAAGCATGTCCTGTTCAGCTGCTGACACCTAGTGGTCAATACAGGCAGTGCGTCTAAATTATACGAGTCAGACTTTGATGATGGGGACTCTTTACTTTAACCATAACTTTATAAATATCATGCACTGAGGTACTGAACTTTACATTCAGACATGTTCTCACTCCTCCTGTTTCCTGTGTGTTTTCCTCTGCAGGCTGCTTGTTTTTCCTCTTCTTGGGTCTCATGTACATGTTTAGACCCAACATGTCCTTTGTGGCTCCCGTCCAGGAGAAGGTAGTGATTGGGATGTTCTTCCTCGGAGCCATCCTCTGCCTCTCTTTCTCCTGGCTCTTCCACACGGTCTACTGTCACTCAGAGGGCGTCTCCAGAATCTTCTCCAAGTAAGTGAGACGAACGTGCTCGAAGCTCTGCAGCAGCAGACGTAAACTGGGGTAAACACACCTGTGGAGGTGACACGTGACCTGAACCTGTGCTGTTTTCTTCAGACTGGACTACAGTGGGATTGCCTTCCTGATCATGGGCTCCTTTGTCCCCTGGTTGTACTACTCCTTCTACTGCTCCCCCCAGCCCTGCTTCATCTACCTGATAGTCGTCTGCATACTGGGGCTGGCGGCCATCATTGTTTCACAGTGTGACTTCTTTGCTACGCCGCAGTACAGAGGAGTCAGAGCAGGTAAAATCACGTGAATCTGGACTTTCCTCGTGAATACTGATAGCTGTGCAGCAGGACCTGTACATTACTTTGTGTTGTTGCGCTAACGTTGAGTTCTACTTCCTGTTCAGGTGTGTTTGTGGGTTTGGGTCTGAGCGGCGTGGTTCCTACCCTGCACTTTGTCATCAGCGAGGGTCTGATCAAAGCCACCACCATTGGTCAGATGGGCTGGTTGCTGCTGATGGCGACGCTCTACATCACCGGCGCCTGTTTGTACGCCGCTCGCATCCCTGAGCGGTTCTTTCCTGGCAAGTGTGACATCTGGGTGAGTTTCCACCAAACGCACGCTCACGACACAGACGAGACTTTTTATTCTTTAGTTCTGCATGTCCTCTCTTTCTCTGTTCCTCTCTACCCTACACATATCTAACCTTTTTCTTTCTGGTGGTTTTTTTTGTCGTCATAGTTCCACTCCCACCAGCTGTTCCACATCTTGGTGGTCGCCGGGGCTTTCGTCCACTTTCACGGTGTCTCCAACCTGCAGGAGTTTCGGTACACCGCGGGAGGGGGCTGCACTGACGACGGCAGTCTTTAATGCACACCTTCACACTGACTCACTCGTTCACTGACAGAGTTATGAGGACGCACTGGCTGAAATAATCTGCACAGCATCACTCAGACAGAAATGTTCACGTGATCCTACCATCACAACCGCAGCGGCCTGTCCCGCTGTGACCAGAGTGGCCTCCAGGGGGCACTATGAAAACTAACTTCCAAGTGCTTTCTCCTCATTTTGTCCATCTCTGTCAGTCTGTCTAGCCCAACATTCTTCGGTTCTGTTGCTTTGGCTAAAATCGACACTTCTGAGATGGCGTGTTTTATATTAAAGCTGTTTTTGAGACGCTTTGGTTTGGAACGGACGAAACATCCACAAATCCTCCTCAGTAATTTGACTAAGAATTGATCTGATTTGAAAAAAAAACAACAGATTTTTGGTTTAAAAACGCTTTGGGTGTTTTGTTTTTTGGGTGAATGCTGTTTTTCAAGTCACTTTCAAATATAAAAAAATAGTGGGAAATGTCTTTGAATTGTTCATAAATAAGATTTCTAAACTTTTAGTTATAGATTTGTAAAAAAATAATTATAAAAATACAAAAAGATGTTATAAATAACAAAAACGTTAGATAATAAACCAATCAGTGAAGCGAGAGGATGGTATGTCTGTATGAGCAGCATCCTACATCAGAGGAGAACATCAGAACGAAGGTGATGATTGATGAATTCTGAGTGAATTTTCTGTCACCTCTGGTATAAAAATAGAAATCTAAAGAAGAGTCACGGTTTGATCCTCTCCTTCCTGCTCAGCAGCCTGATTTCAAATTAAACTTCAGGCTTTACAAACCAAAATAAATGAAAGATAAAATAATATTTTGATATGTAGCAGTTTTTTATTTGTCTTCTTACTGTTAAATGCTGTTTTAAAAGATTTCCATGCCCACCTCTCCCCCCAAATGATAAAAGACACCAAACCAACCGAAGATAGTTAGTTTTTTATTAACAAGGCCGTCATATCTATTTTTACTTATAGAGGTGATGAAACTGAAGTTTTCAGTGCAAATGTGTTTTTTCATCCACTTAAGTGTGCGGCTCTTAAAACGAGTCACATGCAAACAGAACAAGGAGAATCTTTTTGTTTTGTTGTTTATCTTTCTTTTTGGTTGATTTATATTTTAATTTATCCACTGCTATCAATATTATTATTATGCAAGCTTTAATTTCTTTGTTTTGCAGGTGATGAAAAAGGTTAAAAGATTCCTTTCTCTTTACTTAGAACATTAAAGATAAGAGCTGAATGTTGAAAATTCACCTGGTGAATAAAAAAATAACTTTTTCAGTTTGACTTTTCTGGTAAACCCAAAATCTTCTGATCTCGTAAGGAAGATTCCAGCTGATTCTGAGCTTGTCATAAACTGTAAGATTGCTTGAAATTGGGTTTGAGAATTCCTAATAAGAGAGTTATCTGAGCTGCTTCTCTTTGCAAAAATTTAAATAAAAATATATTCGTTTTTTTTTTTCATTTCTACTTTTTCTGGTTCTGTTTTATCTAGTTTATATTAATTTATTTCTCTTGCAGTGTGCTTAATGTCTGAAGCACATTTTCCATTGTGATGGGAATGTTTGGTTTGCAATAGACCTTTATATCTGCTGTATTGTTCTAATAAAACAGATTTTTAAACTCTTCATTCTTCTTTTTTTTGTAAGTGCAAAAACACTGTTCTGTTTACTTTGTAGAAAATCTGTTCATTACAAAGAATAAGTAGTGAAAACCTTTACTCAGCATTAACTGGTGGAGGCGGGGCGATTAGTGGCAGAGAAAGTCCAGTTGGAGCCATTTTTGAGGATGATGCAAATGCCCCAGTGTGCTTTGATGAGTAGAATTCATTCTATAAAAGATAAATAATTGATATTAAGGCAGATTTAAATTTTCAGAGGCAAAATGGATGCTGTAACTATAAAAAAACACAATGTTAATTAAATACCGTCAGTATTTAATGCTGGACTGCTCTATAAACATGGCTGCCAACTCTCACGATGAGAGTGAGACTGTCTTCACACGTCACACCCCCATTTTCTCACGCAAAAAAAGTGAATTTACACAATGTGTCGCTACAGTACACACACACACACACACACACACACACACACACACACACACACACACACACACACACACACACACACACACACACACACACACACACACACACACACACACACACACACACACACACACACACACCTGGCTACAGCTACAAATTCAGTTTTAAATTGACCTTATATGAGCGAGAAGGGGGATTTGGCGCCCCCCAGTGGCGAAAAGCTAGAACTAAACACTGGTTCTGTTAATTCAGTGGTTCCCAACCTTTTTTCCACAAGGACCTCCTTGTTTGTGTCCAAGACGAGCCAGGGCCACCCAACCCCAACGCTACACACATCTAAAGTGACTAAGCACACGCTTTTTACAGCTATTCAGAATTATAACTAGATGCAATCAGGGACAGTTATACAATTATATTTAATCTGACATGTATGGTTGAAAGAATCAGAATCAGAAGGGTTTTATTGCCATATGTGCGAGAAATCACAACATTAGGAAATTTATGTTTAAGAAAAATATGTTTCTTTCAGGTTCTGTTTACATATTAATTTAAAAAAGAGCATTTCTTATCATTCTGTGGTGGAACTAATGTTCTTTATGTTGTGGTACGGTCGGTAATAATCACGCACGCGCACTTCCGTCAGCAGAGGGCAGCATGTGCGTGTGATTAAGGCACTTAAAAGGTTACGGGATCATTTTCACCAAGAATTAAAAGTTCTACGGCGGGATGTAACCTTTCTTAACCCCTTTGAGTTCATGCGGCCACTGAGGTATGAAGGTTCCTGTTTTTTATGCTATTTATGATGCTTTAAGTTGCTAATTGGACTTAATTAGTATTAATTGATTATAGTATTGATTTTCAGTCGGGCTTCCGTCCACATCACAGCACTGAAACCGTGCTCATTCGAATAACCAATGATTTACTTAATGCTACTGATTCTGGTCTCGTCTCCATTCTCATTCTCCTTGATCTGAGTGCGGCCTTCGACACCATCTCTCATTCAATCGTATCTTCTGGTATCACTCACACCCCCCTTCACTGGTTTCAGTCATATCTCGCTGACCGCACTCAGTTCAGTTAAAATCATTCTCCTCCAAATCATCTCCAGTCTCCTCAGGTGTACCCCAGGGCTCTGTCCTGGGACCTCTTCTCTTTATGATCTACACTGCTCACAAAAATGAAAGGAACACTTTAAAGAAACACATTAGATACATCAGATCTCAATATGAAGTTGGATATCTAAGCAAATAGCAACAGGGCAATGTCTTAGGAACAAAAGGATGCCAAGTCTTTTAATGGAAATAAAAGTTTTCAGCCTACAGAGGGCTCAATTGTGTAGACACCCTAAAATCAGAGTGAAATGAAGATGTGGCAGGCTAGTCCATTATTTCAAAAACTTAATTTCTGCAACTCAAAATGCTTTTCAGTATCTTGTGTGGCCCCACGAGCTTGTGTGCATGCTTGACAACGTCGGGGCATGCTCCTAATGAGACAACGGATGGTGTCTTGTGGCATTTCCTCCCAGGTCTGTGTGAGGGCATCCCTGAGCTCTTGTACAGCCTGAGGAGCAACCTGGCGCCGCCTAATGGACCGAAACATAATGTCCCACAGATGTTCTATTGGGTTTAAGTCAGGGGATCGTGAAGGCCATTCAATTGTTTCAATTCCTTCATCCTCCAGGTACTGCCTGCATACTCTTGCCACATGAGGCCGGGCATTGTCGTGCATTAGGAGAAAACCAGGACCTACTGCATCAGCGTAGGGTCTGACAAAGGGTTCAAGGATTTCATCTGGATACCTTATGGCAGTCAGAGCACCATTTCCTAGGCAGTAGAGGTCTGTGCGTCCCTCCATGGATATGCCTCCCCAGACCATCACTGACCCACCACCAAACCTGTCATGTTGAACGACGTTGCAGGCAGCATAACGTTCTCCTTGTCTTCTCCAGACTCTTTCACGTCTATCACAGGTGCTCAGGGTGAACCTGCTCTCGTCTGTAAAAAGTACAGGGCGCCAGTGGCGGACTTGCCAATTCTGGTGTTCTTGAGCAAATGCCAGTCGAGCTCTACGGTGCTGGGCAGTGAGCACAGGGCCCACTACAGGACGTCGGGCCCTCAGGCCATCTTCATGAAGTCTGTTCCTGATTGTTTGGGTAGAGACATTCACACCAGTGGCCCTCTGGAGGTCATTCTGTAGGGCACGAGCAGTGCTCAGCCTGTTCCGCCTTGCACAAAGGAGCAGGTATCGGTCCTGCTGATGGGTTGTGGACCTTCTACGGCCCTGTCCAGCTCTCCGAGAATAACCGCCAGTCTCCTGAAATCTCCTCCATGTTCTGGAGATTGTGCTGGGAGACACATTAAACCTTCTTGCTGCAGCACGTGTGGATGTGCCATCCTGGAGAAGTTGGACAACCTGTGCAACTTCTGTAGGGTTAAGGAATCACCTCATGCTGCCAGTAGAGATAATTACTCAAGCCAAAACTAGCACGAGTGGAAAACCAGCCAAAAAAGATCAAGAGGGAGAAACTTGAAATGACCTCCACATGTTAAACCAGTCCTGTTTTGAGGGTTTTGTAATTGTTGCCACTTTAGTGCACCTGTCGTTAAGTCCATGAACACCAATACAGCTGAAAGTGATTAACAATGCCCTCAGCTGCTTAATCAACCAGAAAATTATCAGACAGGTTTAATTGATTTCATGCCAGGCCCAATAAAAAAAGTGTTCCTTTAATTTTTGTGAGCAGTGTAGATTCTCCCCCTCGGCAATATCTTCCGCAAATGGTATACAATTCCATTGCTATGCGGATGACACCCAGCTCTACATTTCCAGTAAGCCTAACTCTACCCTCCCACCATCCTCCCTCACCCTCTGCCTGACAGAAATTAAATACTGGTTCACTTCCAACTTTCTTAAACTTAATGATAATAAAACTGAAATTCTCTTGGTTGGTACCAAGTCCAAACTCGCCAAAATTGACAGTTTCTAACTATTGACAACACCACAGTTTCCCCCTCCCCTCAGGTTAAGAGTCTGGGTGTCATCCTCGATAGCTCTCTCTCGTTTCAGGCTCATATCAATAACCCGGTCTGCATACTTTCACCTACGAAACATAAATCGTCTCCGCCCTTCCCTTACCTCTAATGCTACAGCCGTCCTAGTCAATAGCCTTGTCGCTTCTCGTCTCGATTACTGAAACTCACTTCTGTGTGGTCTCCCTAGCAAACTCACTCACAAACTGCAAATTGTTCAGAATTCAGCTGCACGTATCATTAGTAGAACTGACACCTTCCACCACATCACCCCGGTCCTTCAGCAGCTCCACTGGCTTCCTATTAAATTCAGATCCATCTTCAAAATTCTTTTGCTTGCATTCAAAGCTATACATAACATATCCCCACCATATATTACCAGCCTCATCACCATTGCTACCCCCTGCCGCTTCCTACTCAGATCTTCCTCCTCCATCCATCTGGTAACTCCTTCATTCTGCCTCAGCACTATGGGGAACAGAGCTTTCAGCTGCTCTGCTCCTCATCTCTGGAACTCCTTGCCCCCCGACATCAGGAACATTGACAACTTTCACCTTTTTAAATCCAGACTCAAAACCCACCTGTTCTTAAAGACTTATGATTTTATATTGATTCTGGTTATTGTGTTTTTAGTTGTTTTTAGTTGTTTCTTTCTGTAAAGTGACCTTGGGTGACTTGAAAGGCGCTTCAAATGAAATGTAATATTATTATTATTATTATTATTATTATTATTATTATTATTAATAATAATAATAATAATAATAATAATAATAATAATAATAATAATAATAAACATATTGTTTTGTAATGATACGTTAGGAAGCCAAATTTTGGAGTTAGTAAGACCTTTTATGTTCTTAAATGTTTTGTTTATTGTTTATTCTTTATGAGAATGTATTTATATTATGAAACTAATCCTTTTTGTGTTAATTTGTACAGCTCTCACGGCATGGTTGATGGTGTTAATGTGTCCGTGATTCAACTTGGAGGGAGTTACTCATCCTGCTCCACGAGGTAAGATCCAAGTTCCAGAGCGCATAGCACTCTAGCATCAGTAAGATAAACGCCTTGTGTCCGTGATTCAACTTGGAGGGAGTTACAATAACTCTTATAGAGAGTCGTGATTACACTGTTGGTTGTGTTATTGGGATTTTATAAAAGTAATTTTTACAAATATAGTCTTTGTAAACCTGCAACCTCAGCACAGACAAAATTATGGTGACCCCCTTGGGGGGTCCCAGACCCCAGCTTGGGAACCACTGTGTTAAACCATTTAGAGCAGGGGTGCCCAATCCTGGCCCTGGAGGGCCAGTATCCAGCATGTTTTAGTTTTAACTCTGCTTCAACACACCTGATTTCAATCAGCAGGTAATTAACAGGCTTCTGCAGAGCCTGATGAGCTGCTGCACAGGTGAATTAAGCGTGTTCAAGCAGAGAAAAAACTAAAACGTGCTGGATACTGGCCCTCCAGGGCCAGGATTGGGCACCCCTGATTTAGAGAATATTTTACCCTCCTTATCTCAATGGAGATGGAAAAAAATCCTGTTGTTTTTTGTCCTCTTGTGATTATTATTATTAAGGAGAAGGAGAATAGGGAACTACAATAATAACGTTACAATAGTAGAAACACTTGCGCTAAATTCTTTCAAAATAAAATGCTACAGCGTTTTGGCGTTATAACAAGGTGTCGCTCTAACAGTCTTTTTCTCTTTTCATTTAGCTAAAAACAAAATTCTAATTATATTTATGTAATAGTGTCAAATAGTGTTGTCACGGTACCAAAATTTCAGTATTCGGTACCGGTACCAGTGAAAATCCACGGTTCTCGGTACCAATTTTGGTACCAAACAAAAATTTAATGTAGACTAAATTTACCAATATAAACATACATTTTCCTGTAAAGTGCTTTGAGATGACATCTTTTGTGAATCAGTGCTGTATATAAAAAAAATGAACTGAATTACTATTGAACTACTATCATAACATGTTTTTAATGCACTTTTATTTAATCAAAATGTGTTTTTGTTCATATATTTTGTAAACCTGCTAGTTATCCAGACAAGAACATCTAGTTAGAACAGCTTTTTTGACAAAAGGACATAAACACTGACTGAGCCATACATGGTTGTTCATCTTTTGGAAACACATTACAATCATTAAAAAAAGAAAAACTCTGGTCTGTGAGCAGTGTCATCCTGTTTGTTTGTTACCCTAATTAAACGTATAGGAGATTTAAATAGTTAATAAAGACGATGGTGTATTAACACCACACACTATGTAGTACTGATTCCGACACATATGCAAATTTTTTGTAAAGCGACTAGTCTGAACGGTCATGTCGCATTAAATCCGCCTCCTACGTCACTGATCAGCGAAGGTGAGCGTCGTGTCAGGACGTTTCTGATGACAAGCGCTGACAGAGGGATTCAGGGGTCTCTCTGGCCATCCTGTCAAGTTTTGGAATTAAAAATACAAGAAAGCATGAGAACGGGAGGTGCTGCTGGAGCGAAGCGTCTCAAGCCTAC
Source organism: Aphyosemion australe (assembly GCA_006937985.1). NCBI lineage: Eukaryota > Metazoa > Chordata > Actinopteri > Cyprinodontiformes > Nothobranchiidae > Aphyosemion > Aphyosemion australe. Next base: position 5,643,059 of record SSNS01000001.1, read on the forward strand.
CACGTTGACCAATAGCGCTGCATTTCCGATGTTCTCTTTCTTGACTCGGCTTTCCCTGCATGTGCACGTTAGGAGGCGTGGCTTTTGGCTCATTCAGGAAGGCCGGGGATATTTTAAAATCTCCCCCTCCTTGCTCTGATAACATCAACTTACGGACCCTGCCTTTAAGTTGGAACAGTTTACTAGACTTTTTGCAGTTTATTTTTTATAGATTGTACTGTAGTGTGTTCTAATTAATTTGTTCATTTGAAAAAGCACAACAGCCAAGGATTTAATAAATTTGACCCAGTGTGTGGGGTAAATAGACCAACCCATCTTGCTAGGTCAAAACAACTCCTGCTGGTGCGGTGCTATAATGACCCAGAGGATGAGTTATAAAAGAGCCTAGATTGGGTCATTTTTGACTCAACTGTTTTTTAGTCTTCTCAATCCCCAGTGAGTCGCGGTAGATAGCTGCTCATACTGAGCCAGGATCCTCTGGAGGTTTCTTCCTGTTAAAAGGGAGTTTTCCTCTCCACTGTCGCTACATGCTTGCTTAGTATGAGGATTGTTGAAAAGACACTGGGTGTTTCTCAATCTCAAGAAACCTCGCCTTGATGCCTTGGTCCCGCCCCAGTTGCCTAGGAGATACGTCATCAGGAACCACCAAGGTGTGTTTCAATTGGTTCCAATGTTCATGTGCTTCCAAGGCATCTGTCCTCCGTTTGTTAGCTGTTTAGCTAATTGAGCAAGGATACACGAGAGGATGCCTTGGTGCCTTCTCTTGGTCAAAGATTTCCCAGAATGTAGCGCTGTATTTTCAAACAGATCTGATCAGGAGCCGGCAGCAGCTACTTCGAGGGCAAATTTCTAGTATAAATGTAAGTCAGCTAATTGTAGCTATTGGGCTTTTATGTAAAATGTTTATCCAAAGCAGTTATCTATGGTTGCTTAGTAGTTGCAGCTTCTTTGGTACTAACTCACTTACACATTTGATTTAACCAATATATACATAATTTAAAAAGTAAAAGGCTCGATATTAAAACTTAACATTACTATGATGGGAGGGACATCAACAGGGCGCATAAGCAGGGGGCGGGCTCTGGCCGGTCGTGGTCACACGGGACAAGTCTGTTCCATTTAACCGTTTTCTTTGACCAAGGAAGGACAGAGTCCTGGGAAGCAAGGCGTCTGGCCTGCCAAGGCAGTGCCTTGGCAGGCAAGGCAAGGCGAGGTTCCTTGAGATTGAGAAACACCCATTGACTCTAGGCAGTGACTCAATGCAGTCTGCTGGGTTCCTTATATAGGAAACGTTTTACTGACTGGCTTAATGAACTATTCTGTATTGGAATGTTTACTTAGGAGTCTTGAGACGACTCTTGTTGTGATTTGGTGCTATATAAGTAAATTGAATTGAATAGTGTGCTCTTATGAGTTTGCAGGAAATTTCACAAAGATGAGACTTTTTCACACAACACTTTGATGTGTACATCTTTAAAAAAAAAAAAACACAGGAAAATTATATATTTATTGTACTTTTTCTTCAGATGGACCTTAACAGTAATCAAGATATAAATTTGCGTCACCTGTCATGAGCTGAAGACTTTTGCATATGATGGATGAGTATTATGAGGTACTTTTATAGTTTTTCATCCAAAAAAACACAATAAAAATATACATAACATATATCATTTGTGTATTAAAGTTATTCACATTCCTGAAAATCAAATGTAGATTGTTCAGTCATGTTTTGCTTCTCGCATTTCTTCTGTTCGGTGTGGCACACATGCTTTTACCGTAATGCATGACGTATGCGCGCAACTAATTTTCAACGGTGCCTGGATTTACTGCACATTTTCAGCATGTAAACACTTAGCCACTGGTGAGGATAACTACATTATTTTAAAACTATCAGTAACAGCAAGTTTTGTAATGATTCTCAGATGATTTAGCCCAGGTTCTGAACTGGATCTGGTCTAACGTGATCCAGATCAAAGCTTTAAAGAGACACTTTGCAACTTTTTATTTTTAAATCATTTTCTTGAGCCAGTATGTGCTAAAATGACCCTTTACAGGGTGAATGAAAGGCCACCCAGCCTGTCATCCCCTGTGGCCAGAATATTCCACTTGCAACTTCAGTTGCTGGTCCGGTCTGCTAGGACTTAGAAAAATTCAGCTTGACATTCCTGGTGCTGCAGTCTGCTTCCAGCATGTTTTAAATCATGAACACAGCTGATTTGTTTGATTTAGTAATGAACTGCTCCTGTAGACACTAATGAAGGTTGGGAGGACATTTCAGCAGTTAGATTAAGGTGTTAAAAAGACAAACACACAGTGAGGAGAGATATGTTTTACTTTCGGTTTCGCCAACACTAGGGGGTGCTACAAACAAGCCAAAACTGACTAGTGTCCCTTTAAGCTTGGAGATAATATAAAGACCAGACAACAATTCAAATAATAATTTTTTATTTTTCTTATAAAAGTGTAGACCTCATGGACAGACCAGTTAACTAATCAAAAAAAAAAAACAGCATCACAACACAATCCTTTCTCTAGGTTCACTTTTATACACGTCGTAACATTTTGTTGCTTGAAAACACAGCAAATGACGCCTCTGCCTTCTAGTGAGCACGAGGAAAAACCAGCTGTAACTAATGAGACAAAAAGCACAGTAACAAAATAAAAATACAAACTAGAGAGATTTTAAAGCAAGTCTCTACAAATACATTCTTTTTCCCAGAATAAACAACAAAAATTAAATAAGCACTTTGGTCTTCCTGCTCAAACGTGTAACCGATTCTAAGTGAAGTGATTATACGAGCGGTTTTCTTTTTTTAAATGAAGCTTGTTTTCTGAATGCTACCTCATCTGCTGAAGTAATCACCAATGTCAGTGTTCTGATCACATTGTGCAATATATACGTTTTCTGTAAGCACTTCACGTACCATGTAGGATTAACTTCAAAGTGATGTGAACTGTTAATGTAATCAAGTTCTGCGTGAGCATTCACTTTAATGTCTCACACACACACACCGAGGTACAGAAACATGAGACGATGATAGAGGATGTAACCTTTTGTTCCGCATAGTCTGTTTTAAAGTGCATATCGTGGTTCGCATACAGACTTGTGATGGATGGAGTTTATTTGAAACAAAGCTACTGTATGACAGAACGTATCTGAGGGATTTTAAATAAAACCCAATAAGATGACGATCTAAACTCAGAACAGCACGTAAATAGTTTCTATCTGAAGGTTTGGAGTTGGTTTTTTGTAAGATAAGTGATTTAAATGGAGTAGCTGAAGTTTGTCATCTAAAATAAAATAAAAGCAGAATAAGATCGTCCTTCTGAGCCACACCAGCTCGGTAAAGTAAACTTACTTTCTACAAGTATTGCTAAAATACTGCTGAAACTGATGTGAGGTCTTAATCTCATAACGGACTGAAGAGTCTGCACACCGGTTATAGAAATGTCATCGGTGTGACTCTGTCGTTTCAGTGCTGCGTGCTGAGAGAGAGAGAGAATAAACCCAGGAACTATTTTACAGCAACAGATTTGAACTTGACCTGCAGGAAAGTGATCATCAGGTATGTACATGTGAGAGCTGGTAGATCAGAGAAAATCCAACAGCATGTTTAACACAATTCCCCGTCAGCTTAGGGCTGCACAAAAATGAAATTTAACTTGACCAATTCCAACATTTATGTCAGAAACAATAAAAAAGCTTTAAAAGTTTAGGAAATGACCTAAAATAACTGCTGCCCTATAACTGACTCCTGATAGTCTTCACATGAGCTGAAATAGGAAAAAAAATCTCAAATGCAACTGAGAACATAAACCACCATAATTTATGTTAAATAATACTAACTCATAGAAGCTTCTGTGCCATAGAACACACAAACGAAACAACCTAGAATTCAAATAAACCCTAAGTAAAAACACTGAGTGGGTAAATAACTTGTGAATTGCACAAAGTGGAAACGTTGAAGGTCAGGGCACTCGGATGTGTCGACAGTCTTTGTGAGGATCAAGTTTGATCTTCATGTCATGATTTGATCTTCCACAGCTGTGAATGAGAACAGACAGGTTTAAGAGACGAGTTCAAACATTTACACAAAAATCCTGCAGCTATGTCTGTGGTAGCAATTTTAGCTTAACCTGTAACCTCTTATTATCCTGCTCAGTAGTGAGTGTACTTTATAGGAACGTAGCATAGTTACCTATCAGCTACAAACACAAGTGAGTAAGTTAGGGACATGATCACAGGTCATCGACTCGAGAGTAAATAACAAACTGCACACAGAACTCAGCAGTCATGAACCAAAGCCTTTTAGAGGTGGACGCTAAAGCTTGGGTTATGCTTGATGCGTGTACATTATGTGCAGAATCAGGCCAAGACTTTTGCAGCGTTTATACTTCCTGTAGCTCGTCCCCACTGTGAGACAATATTCTCCCAGACTGTAGGGGGCAGCATATGGCGCTACAGCATTCACACAACAGCCGTTTTTCCGCACAGTTCCGCGTGTGGTTAGAAAATTTTCTAGGTGCGTGGTTGCTGAAATGACGTAATTTGGCTGCGTGGAGCCGTGCGAACCTCGCTGATGCGTCGAGCATAAACCAAGCTTACGGAATGACCCAGCTTCTCACATGATTGGTCAATTTGACATCGATCAGGAACTCAGAATGATTGACTGCTGCTGTCTGAACTTTTATTTGGCACCAAAGATACTGGAGTAAAATGTCAAGAGACATTTTAATTCTTTCCTGACTCTATAATCCAAACTGGTTCAGTTCATAAACAAAGTTAAGACTCAACTCTGGACCAGATAGTTTCATTTAGATCTCATCAAAAAGGATTGGACTGTGGCTTGTGACTATTTAGCCAAGCAAAGTCATAATGCTGCCTATGAATGAGCCTCACGATGCTCTGGATTTTTTTTTTGCTGAAAATGAGTTTGTGTGTTTTCTTTTTCCTAGGTAGACGAGGAAGGATATTTGTTTTGTACAAACCCCAGCATGCCTTAATCTGGAGAAGTAGTCACTGAGAATAATGATTTTTTTATGACTATTTACCAAACTTAGTATTGTAGTATAATCAGCACAAGCCCACAGTCAAAATTCAGTTTTCATTGGTATAATAACTCATGTAAACAATCAACAGGAGGCCACTGCAGGGTCAGTCATGATGGACTCTAGATGGCTGTGGGACCTAAAGGACCACAATCCAATCAAAGTGATCAAAAGGATGCTGATTAGCTTTTACCATCTGATATTTTGAGGGGGGAAACGCCGATCTGTTACCATGTCTGAGTTTATTAAAGCCACACACACGTACCTTCAGATTAAACCCAAGCAGGTCAGATATGACTCCTGATACAGCAGACAAGATGACCACTTGGGTGATGTTGTAGAGGAGAGGATTCATGGTCAGACCATACAACCTGAACGGAGTGTCCAACTCCTGGAGGAGGAAAAGCAGAGGAAATAAATTCTCCATGAAGAGATGTGTGTGAGAGGGTTGGGAGGCAGACGGGAAGTACCTTGAGTAATTTGGTGGCCAGTTTTAAAACATTGTTGACCAGAGTGAGCTCCTCTTTCTTGTTTGGCTTTTTCTCCATCTTCAGGTACAAGTTGATCTGCGGGCGACGTGTTAGATGATCAGTGTGATCGACTGAAAGTTTGCTTTCTGCTTTTATACAGGTGTGTGCGTACCTGTTCAGTGAGCAGTATGGAGGTGTTGCTGTACTTCTTGCTGGTCTCTGAGCCCAGAGTGACGAACCTGAGCAGGAACAGAGACAGACTGGAGCACCAGATCACCAACTCCCAGTTGTAGTGGTACTCCAGGAACGTCTCATGGACGTGAAGAAGCTGGAAACGTACATGCATCAGTTTGTTAGAATAATCTAGTTCACTTCGAGTTAAACCATTGGATGTTGCTATGGTTACATGAACCATTAAAAACTCTCTATGGGTAAGTCAGATGATCTCCATCATGTTTCTCTTCAGCTCTTTTAAAGTTTTATATTCAGGTTCCTCAGAGGAATGAGAAGCTGGCACCAATACTTAAAATCTTAAAATGAACAACGCTTCTAATATGAAACCCCAGCTTCCTGAAACAGTCCCACTCCAACCTTTCTGCTGTGACTGAACAGCCAGAAGTCACCTGAGCACAGCAGATGAAGACAACCGACAACGTCAGGAGAAAGGCCGATGAAACGATGACATCCACTGACCGCTGAGGACCCCGTCTCTGCAAATTAGTCAGAGGTCATAGTTATTTTTTAAGTTGGTGGCAATAATGACGACATAGCCAGTAATCTGTATAGATGTCTCGATGGCCGGCGTACTTTGAGGTAGGAGCGTAGCGACAGCCACATCTTGATGTTCTGAACTTTCTTCAGTCTAAAATGTGGAACTTCAGACTTCCTGGCTCTGCGGGCTGAAGTCAGGTGACCAAACAGTTTGGCAAACAGCAGCCTCTGAAATTCAAACATAAACAGAAGTAAAAATAGTAAACTTCTCCACCGCCGGGATAAATCTACCAGGATCTCATTCTGGCACCTGTTTGTAGGTCCGCTCTGCCACACTGAGCAGGAAGAAGAAGAGCCATATAAGGCAAACACGCACCAGGAAGCTGAGCGTTACCATGGTGATTACCAAGACGTCTGATCCACACCCAGCCCCCAGAGCTACAGACAGCATCTCATTTGCTGAGAGCGTGGTCAGCTGATCCAGGTCACGATATTGAGCCAGCCTACGGTGGGAGAAAACGTTCAGACCGTGAGTAACGGTAACCATGGTGATGATGTGGGTACCAGAAACCGTCCTTATACCTGTAGATGAAGGGTGTGAGTCCTAGTGCCACTGAAACCAGGTTCCCAAAGACCTGGTAACCAATACCAGGAGTGTAAAGATTTACCTGAACACAGAAACAACCATCAGCGGAACTCACTCAAAGGTTTTAACCTCCTTTTATGGCTACAGGAAGTGCTGCTCACTTTATTCATGATCATGCCACTGATCTCCAGGACAGACATGTCTGCCTTCTTACACTCGTTCCCCTCCCACACGATGGCGCTCACCCTCTCCAAGCCGGGGTTGGAGCTGTGCAGCCAGGGAACGTGACTCTGCAGCAACAATGTTTTCACGACTTAAACGCCATTCACCAAAAACACACACGGTGCATCTGATCGGGTTCACTCACCTGGTGGAACGGGTCATCTCTGTATTCTTTTTTAGCAGGAGGACACACAGACGCTCCTCCTCCTTCTCCCTCTGCAGAAATGAGACAGGAAACGTTTACAGGCTGTACTTTAGAGATTCTTCTCCAATAGCTCAACACCCCTGTCCTCTCACCCGTCTCTGAGGTGCAGGACGATCTGCACTCGGCGCAGTGCAGGAAGTCCTCCCACATCAAGTCCTCTGTTTCAGACTCGTGACGAGTGCTCTCAGAGTCCTGAGTTCTCTGACTGGAACATCTGGAGCTACAGCTGGTTCCAGATTTTGGGATGTCCTGACACACGAACAGAAGTTTATTTACACACAGACACAAGCATGGAGTCTGTAACGTTGATTTTAAACACAAATGTGTGGTTCACCTCCACATTGTAGTGTTTCTTGTAATGGTGAGTACTCTTGCGGTTTCTGAGCGTACAGTCACTGTTCATTCTTTCAACTCCTCTGCGGAGGGCGCTGTAGGACGATTCCGGGTCCTCCTCACTCGACGCTTCATCTGAGGCCGGCTCCTTCAAAACAGCAACATCCACAAGTGAGTCGTTTCTGTGTTTTCCTGTGATGACGTCACAAATCAGCTCACAGTATTACAACTATTTAATAGTGGTTACCTTGTTGCCGGTGGCCAGGAGCAGCCCTGCGCTGCGGGCTGTGTGGGTGTGGGGGGGCCGGATGTGTGGGTTCCAGCACGTTTCATCTGCTCGGTTCAGGGTCTCGCACCGCTGCTCGTGCAGCTGGAGTCCCTCCTCGCTGCTGCGATTGGTCACGCGGCCGTCCAGAGACACGTAACCGTTGTCCGTCTCTGTTGATTTATCGATGGAAAGCTTGGACTTCTTAGATCTGCAGGAGAGGTGAGACGCGTGACCCAAGGAAAGCAGCTCAATCTCAAAAAGCAGAATCACATAAAGCTGCATGAATTAAATGCACACAGTGGAACATTCATTCAAAATGAACAATATCTTCTTATAATGAAGGCCACTTCGTCAGATTAGGAGATAAAATAATGAGATGATTTAAAGACCCAATGATGAATGAATGTAGTTAATTACATCATAAATAGCTGCAAAATCCTTCGACTGCTCTGAATTAACCAGATCGGACAATGAAGCCTTATTTTTGCCTCCAACCTTCCTGCTAATAAGACACACGGGTACTTTGTAAAGCTTTAGAGCCATGAAGGATGTTGCAGCTAAATAAACCGAGTCGGTCTGAGGCAAGGCTGGCTTCCACAGCACAGCGTTGCCTCGTCACATCATCTCACCACAGGAAGAAATTAAAATACACACCCAGCTTTACAGATATCATGCCAGAAATCTTGGAAGAAAGCACCCAGGCTGTAAGTGGTGCTGGCTGAGTGAGAGTGTGGCGCCCCCTCCTGTGTGTTATCGGTAGTACTAGACCCGTCTCCTTCCCTATGCACCTCCATCTGAGATGCCTTCCTCAACTTCCTTCAGTTTGGAAAGAACGGAGATCAGAGAGAGACTTAGAGAGGCTGAGAAGTCTTTAAACTACAGCACCGTGTCCAGCGGGTACCTGGCGGCTTCGCTCGCCGCGTCTGTTACGATTTAAAACCTCACGAGGGGAAAATGAGAGAAACTGGTACCCACTGGACACAGAAACTAGTACAATCACACAAAAACAAAAATCAGTGTGTGGGGTTTGATTCTGCAAGAGTAGATTTTTTTGTGCTCTTTTGCAGAATTACCCTAAAAAGGTGTCGTCATCATCAGAAAGAAGAAATCAGGACAGATGATTGTTTCCTACGTTTACAAGCATCAAATCCATCTTCTATGATCACTGACAGAAAAAAGGGATTTTGTTGGTTCTTATTTAATTTGAGCTTTTCTCTAACATCTGTTATTTTTATTCTGAGCACGAGAATGTAATTATTTTATGATGAAACAGAAACGTTCTGAGTCTAAATCAGTCAAAGATGGATGGGGTTTCTAGTTCAATGACCTAAATAAGTGAAACATTTGGAAGCTGCTGAGTGGTTCTGAACTCTTCCTCTGACTCATCCTCGCCGCGTGTCACGGTGAATCACACGGTCATCCTGACACTGAAAGTGTATTCCTGCTTTGACTAACTATTAGTATTTTGTAAGTAAAACTGACTACATAAATCCTGTTTATCTTGTGAATGCAAACAGCAACATGAGGTGCTCTTACGAGTAATCTGATGTTTCTTCATGTTTAATAAAACAAACAAGAGTCAAGGAGAAAAACGTTTCAACAGCTTCGGTTTGAAAATTGTCTGCAAAACATTGTGAGTCAGAAACAGCAGCACACACAGAGATGAGCATAAAACACGGCACAAACTCAAAATGCAGAGTTAAACACTTCAGAACACACACACACACACACACACACACGTTTCTCTAACTTACAAATGATCAGGGTGGGAGTTTTAGGTCATTAAACTAATCCTAATTCTTTAAAATGACAAACTAAATCTCACAGATGGGTCTCAGGTCCGACATAAACAAGCTGCTCTCGACTCACAAGCTGACAGGAAAACAGCAGCAACAAAGGATGTATTCATTAATAATTCAATTAAAAGTTTCCACTACTCTCTTCCTGTCCTGTGGTTTTTGTTTCCTCTGAAAACTTCCTTTGTATTCTCGTGTTTTCCTCCCATCTCTCTTCTCCAGAGGCGTTTCATCTCATGACTCCTTAGCTTTCCCTCCCTCAGGTCTCTGCAGCCATCTTAACCTCTGATCGCTCTCCGTTTACACTTACCTGCGTCTCTTCCCCCCGCCGCTGGAGGCGGGTTTCGGGGTTCTGGTGGAGACGATCTGACAGTGGACGGTTCCCAGCAGCAGCATGAGGCAGATGGCTTCAAACACCTCTGTGGCTGGTATCCCATGAGGCTGAGGGATGGTCATGTACAGGACTGCTGCTGCCACTGAGGTGAAGATAAACAGCAGAAAGACTTGAATTAGCTTCTCTTGAGTCCGTTTCATAAAGCATCTCAACAGGTGTCCTGCCTAAGTGAGTCTGGCAGGCTGGAAGGATAATGAACAATAAGAATTATGATGCAAATCTAATGTCACTTTTAGTTTTGCTTCCTCATCATAAGCATGATCTATAACGTGTTTTTTCTGCAGTAATGTGCTATCTAAGTGACACTAGTCTATTATCTCAGCATTTCTGTCCTCTGGTGGACAAACATCTCTTAGTGAATCTGTAATCTGGGCTTACTGAAGTGTTAAAGCAACACGCTGAGTGAGTTTTGCGTTCTCTGGGGGGGAAACGAGCGAGCAGGAAGGGTGGAGGGGCTGATGTGTTTTCTTCAGGTCAGAAAAAGGAAACGTGTGGGAGGTTTGTTTTTTAGTGAGTTCTGTGTGCTGGAAGGAAAAAGGATCTGCGTGTAAACCCGTCTTAAAGTATAAAATGTCTCAGTCTGTCTTCAGTGACGGACACAGAACTGTGGACAGTCCTACCCTGCAGCAGGTAGAGAGACAGCAGGAGGAGGAAGATGCCTCTGGAGGTGACCTGGATCCACCATCGATAAAAAAATGGGAAGAAGACGACTCTGACGATGCCCTTCCTGGTCAACGACGTCCACGGACTCTCTGGTTTGGCCTTTGCAAACGCTGAACCTGAAGGAATAAATCATACAAAACCTGATGAACTCGTGCTCAGATTTAAGCTGCTGGGTGGATATGGAAATCTTTTCTTCTCATCACTTGTTTTTCCACTCGTCCTGTTTCTGTTCTGATCATTTTCATCCCTACGAGGATAAAGTTTCTTTTCTTGATGAATAATTGAAAACATAAGACAAGAGTGGAGGTTAAAGGCACACTTGGCAGTTTTGGCTTGTTTTTAGCACCCCCTAGTGTTTGTTAGTGAAACTAAAAGTAAAACTTATCTCCTCGCTGTGCGTTCGTCTTTTTTACACCTTAATCTAACAGCTGAAATGTCTCCTCAGCCTTCATTAGTGTCTACAGGAGCGGTTCATCACTAAATCAAACAAATCAGCTGTGTTCACGATCTAAAACATGCAGGAAACATGCTGGAAGCAGACTGCAGCTCCAGGCTCCTTTTTCTAAGTCCAGCAGGTAGCGGTCCGCCACTCTAAAGTTGCAAATGCGGTATTCTGGCCACAGAGGGCGGTGGGGGTCTGAGTGACATTTCATTAACCCTGTAAAGGGTCATATTAGGACATACTGGCACAAGAAAATGATTTAAACATATGAAAAGTTTCATAGTATGGCTTCAAGACTCGACAGGGTGGTGTGACACAAGCTCATCACAGATGTTTGATGCAGAAACCATTTTCAAAAAGTTTTAAACCAAATCAGTAGCTAAGATGACTTCTTACCTCTAACCAGATCCACATCTATTAGATCTGGTTTAACATGTCCCGTCTTCTTTGGCTTGTTCCTCAAGCCCTGCAGGGGGGGGGGACAGAGAGAAAGTCAACAACACAGACAAAATGTTTTACTGTGCAGAAATGAAAACACGTCTACAAGATCTCTGGTGCACTTTAAGCCTCGTGTGTCATGAGACACTTGACTGCATGGGGAGGGGCACACCGTGCATTCACACCACTACAGGCTCTAATCTGTCACTTCTAGCAGGATCAGATCTACCTCCAGCCTCTAGGAGCCGTTTTTGATCAGGTCTGAAGTTTTTGTCGGACCTTAAAACCAGTCCAGTCTTTTCGATCAGTGATGCAGCTGGTGCTTTGTTCGCGTTACATCCCAGGGAATAAGTCCCCCTCCCTCCATCGTATCAAACTTCCTGCACCAGCCTGTCACTTCCTCTTGTGATGAATCATCTACGTATGTGTTAGCCCTCTGTCAGGCAGAGCTGCAGCTTTACCAGTTACTGCAGGTTATGGAAATCACCCGGACTTTACATAGAGACGCCATCCTGGTTTAGTTTGCATGGGTGTGTTTATCAGTAGCTTCAGATCGTCGGTTTGATAATTAGGGTGGAAACAATTTCGTTGATACCTCAATAAAAATCCACCATGTTTATATGTTTACATGAACGGTTTCACCTGTAACTAAAAGTTTTAGCAGGATTGATGCAGTTGGAGGACATTAGGTAAACAACTTTGGGGATAAGTTTAACAAAATAAACTAATAAACAACAGCAGCATGACTGAAATATGATATCAATGAATCAGCGTTTCAACAAAAAAGGAACTAGTCAGAGCGTCCAGACCTGCAAGCCAGAGCAGCAAAGATGGTTGATTAGCAATAATGTTTTAATGTGAATCTGAAGAAAAGCATATGCTAACCGTACCCGTTTTAAATAAAATAGATCATTTACTGTCATCTATTTGATTTGAGTAAGTTTGAAAGTGCAAAACAAGTCCTTCCACATAGTCCAACTATGATGCTTCAAGCATGAGTATCAATTATGCTATAATTATACCGTCAGTGCTAATAAAAAGACATGACTCACAGTCTTACGTCAATGAGCTGATCATAGGAGCTAATAAATATTTTTGTTTCTTTCCCCCAAATCAAAGTTTTAATCATCTGTAAACATTTCAAGTGTTTAAAGTTTGTTGATTTTTATTTGATTTCTCTGAAACTTTCTTCCCATGAATCTGCCTGGTTCAGACTAATATTTATACAAACCAATCAGGTTATCAGTCACACTCTGATCTAAAGTCCTTTCTGTTTAAACAGCACAGCCAACGAGCTGTGTGTGTGTGTGTGTGTGTGTGTGTGTGGGGCTAAAAGCAGCTGATCAATAGCTTCCTCTCATCTGTTGATTTATCGTGGCTTTAAAGTCCTTCAGAAGCAGGACGCCTGTCCTCTCTGAGCCGTTTATAACCTCTTATCTTCAGACATTAGAGGCTGACTCACTGGCTGCTGCAGCTAATTAACCAACCTTGTTTAAATAATCAGTTCAATGTCTAAAAAAGTGGATTTGTTCATAAACTGATGAAAACAGCCTTCTGTTATGCTGCTGCAGCATCAGTCAAACACCCAGATTCAATTGTGTTTTATATGTTTCTACATAGAAACATACAATGTTTACCCATAAACATATAGTGCACTTCCAGTTTGCAGCACCAGGGGGCGCCTGCCTGAAGTTCAGCTTGGTCGCCTATTTCCTGGATAAAAAAAGGTCAATTTTAGCAGTTTTCTTTGTTTTTGTTTACATTGCACTGAGATGTTTGACAACCGCTGCAGGTGAGACACAAGTCACTGGTGCATAGATGCATGATGACATGTTTAATGTGTCGATGGTGTGTCTTTGAATCAGCATTTAAACATGGTAGCCTGATTCCATCATAGTTAGGTTTTATGATTTGTTTTGTATTGATTAATATTGATTCAGAGACACTTAAAGCAACAAAAAAGAGAAATATGCTAAAAAATACAAAACAAAAGTCATCAAGGTAAACATGACTCTGGGACAGTGTCAGTTTACAACGAACGTATACAATAGAACTTTTATCTGTAAACTGACGACTCAGGGAAATTTTTCATTATTGCACTGATTTTACCATTTTTAGCAGGTTGGACTGCAGTCTATAGAGCTGTGCTAGTCAGCTCATAACTACATGTTTGTTAGCGCCTCACATTCACACAAAGAGTTTCTGATGAGAAAAACTTTAAAATGAAGTTGCTGTGTTGTAGAAAGGGCCTGAGCCAAAATCAGCTGCTCTAATTTACTGAGTTGTGAAAATAAAGGAGTTAACCGATAAAGCTAAAAATAGATGCAGTAAAGTGAGTCACACATCAAAGACTTTCTCCAGATTTATGAGAGCAGCTGCTTCAGATTTTATCAGCCCATAAATGGAATAATTCTCACTTCGTGGGGGTGAGGAGGACGGACACACACACACACCTGCACACACACACCTTGTATCGTTAAAGTTCTAGTAAGACTGTGCGACGCCGTTTACTGACTGGAAAGGGCCAAGGCCACACATAGAGTGCGTCTGTGTGTGTGTATTCCACCTGTTTAAGGGATACAGAAGCACTGTGAAGAAGAACCTGTCACTGAATTTAAGCAATGTGATTAAATGTAGAGTTAAAGCCACATTCTGCAACTTTTACACCTTAAAATAATGTTTTTTGTAAAGTTTTGGTGGCATACTGTGATGGTGTTAGGGGGTCCCACGTCTGTTTACTGCACTACAAAAAAATGCACGTTCTAAAACGTGCGTTATGTCCGCCAAAATGCGTGTTTTGGTGGACATAACACGTGTTTAGAATGCATCATTTTAGAACGCACTTTTTTTGCACCCTTTGGCGTCAAAATGCGCGTTCAATATGCGCGTTTTGGCAGACATAACACACGTTTCACCAGGGTTATTGTGTTTGGTCGGGCATAAAGTTGTTATACAGTCCTGATAAAACTATTTATTCAATGTGTGGAGGTGGAAAAGTTTGTTTTCGTTGTTTTGCCTGACTTTAGGAATGTAATCATGCCTCTTATGCCTGAGAGAGAGATTTAATGTTACGACAGTGACGTTACGCAGCAAGCCTCTAGAGGGCGACAAAGAGCATATATCTGCAAAGTTCAGGAATGTGGCTTTAAAGTTTAAATTGTTGAACGCTCTTATTTTGGTGCATTTTATTGACAGCAGAATAAATGTTCTGGTGCGACTGGAGTGAGCTGATCAGGGATATCCTTTCATCACGCAGAGTTATAGTAGATGAGAGTTTGGTAGGTCGGCGGTATGAGGAAGTCGTGCAGGCAGACGGCTTGTGAAGAAGCAGGTGGTTCCAGTAAGAGAAGTGAAGTGAAAGCTGGCTCTGGATGACGTTCACGCTTCTTCAAACCACCAAAACTAGCAATCAAGTTAATTCAACTAAACGTGTTCAGGGTAAAAACACGCCTTTATAAGAGTAGAGGTGACAACTTTACTGCAATTGGATCAAAATAGGATCAAAGCACCACTGAATACTGGAGGTTTCTAGTTTAACTCAGTTACATTACGTTTGATCATTTGAGATGAAAATAAAAGTTTATTTTTTAGCTGACGGGGAGAAGATGAACACATTTCTGTTGTGAACGCACCACAGCTCATTCGTGTTTGAGAAAAAACACAAACTCCACGACCCTGCATCCCTGACTGAACGAGGCCTTTTAGACACTCATGCCAATGAAATACAGACAAGCAGCTCCGTGCCACTGCCGTGACTCATCATGCTGTGCTCACACCCAGACGACTCAGCTCCCTCATTTTAAACTCAGGCTGCTGTTTAGTTTCCCTGCAGCCACTTTAACCACAGCAGAGTTGCACAACTGTGAACAAAGGCTGGGTTAGTAAACACGGCTAAAGTCAAACCAACCAACCACGTCCTAGGCGTCTACAGAGTGGGTGAGCAGACATGCACTGTGGGATACGAGAGGCTCAACCTCCCTGCTGCGTACTCACCAGAGAAATAAACTGTAGAGAGAAAGAGGAGGAGGGAATGATGGATGGAGGAGAACGAGAGAGGTGAAATGGGTAGGTGACACCCAACCCGGAGGGCCAAAGAAAAAAGTTAAAAACAAAACAATGGAAAATAACCGATGGCAGAAGAGTGCAGCAATATAAACAAAGAGCAGAGTTGGAGAAGCGAAAAGAGTCGAGAAATCAGGAAAAAGGTAAAGAACAGGAGGAAAGAACAGGGCCAAGAGAGAAATGATCCAAAACTAAACCAACAGACCTTAATTTCTCTTTGCTCCACTGATTTCTCCCATATCTGCTGGTCATAGGCGCCAATCTGGAAAAAACAAACAACCCAGAAACAATTATTATTATTATGGATCCTGAAAAAGGAGAAGTGCAGCGAGGAGGTGCGAAGATGTCGTTTCTCAGTAAAACCACTTCAGTCCCAACCACCAACTTCTCTGCTTGTTTTTGCAGAAGTGGTGATGGGTTCTGAGGTGACGGATTTAGGATGCATCAGTCTGGGACACTTATCCATATCTGAACACAAACCTGCCCTGACTCACGTTAAAAGCACCAGTTTCTGAGCTGAAGTGATCCTACATGGTCAGCAGGGTAAAGAAAAGCTAAAATCACTATTCTACTTCATGATCTTATCGTTTGTCTTTATTGCGTCTGTACAGGAGTGAAGGACCTGTGAAACTGGTTTAAAGGCTGAACTTCAGATGGAGTTTATTCTCCAAGAGACATTTTTAGATGCATGATCCAGTTCTGCAGCCATTTCTTATCAATGCGGAGAGCCGAGGAGCAGGAATGAGACTTGTGCACTAGTTTGTATCACGAGTCAGTATAGTTTGCATGCAACTGGTGAAACGTAGACATAACAGATGAAAGATGCTACTAGAGAGGGTCATGTGCTGATCCACACTATAAAGATAAAACAGGTGGTGTGTTTCTGAGTCACAGGAACATTGTCTGACTTGACCTCAGCAGATCGCTGCACCCGTGTGTCCCAGGCATGGAGTCTAGGTCACCCTACGGGCTTGCCAGTGGAAAGTCTGCATCTTTAATGAGCTCTCATTAAAGATTGATGGAAAAAGGAGCGATGGCAAAGACGAGGAAGGAAGAACATGAAGAGACAGGAGCCGAGAGGAAAGAAGACACAAACACTGCACGTGTGCACGGCTTTTACATCTGCTAAATGACCCGATTCTTTACAAATTACTTATCCTAGTTTTAAAAAAGCCATAAAACAGTAAAATGTTTATCAATCAACCCTAATTTAACCCTGCAACTCCTGGCAAGCAGATCATAACATCGTAAAGATTATAAATCATTTTAACAACTCAGACAGCACTCACATCACCCAGCAGAACAAAAATAAAAACACTCAGCATGTTTATGATTTAAAGCACTTTTAGAAAAGAAACTTTTCTTCACAGGATCATAAAAACTGTAAACGTGACACAAAATAAAAGTAAAACCCCAAACAAACAACAAGTGACCCATCAGTGACCTTGAGTGAAGGGTCAGTAACCATCTGACCTTCATGCAATCTGCAGAAACTAATAAATAACTGGTGTAGCGTTTAAACCAGAGGAGCCCAACCCTGGTCCTCGAGGGCCAGTATCCAGCATGTTTTAGGTCAGGAAATCAGGGAAACAACTAAAACATGCTGGAAACTGCCCCAGGACCAGGATTGGGCCCCCTGGTTTAAACCAACCATCACATGAATCTGATGCAATACTTTGTTAAACACCTGGCTGGTTTAGAGTGTTTCATGCAGCTCAAATCATAAAACCCGACTAGAAAAACTAAAAGAACATTAATGTTTATTGTGCTTCTCCTCTGAGTTTAAGTCTGATTTATTTAAACTCATAATCATGATTTAGCTGAGCTGAGCGCGTCGCACCTTTGTGCAGCCAGAGCTGCAGAATCAGCATGGCTGATGAGCTGAATACAGATTTGAAGGTGGAAACTGGCGTTTATGATAACGTGTACAAAGTGTTTTAATAATAAATAAAACACTGATTCACGGCGGCTCGCTGACAGTCTCAGTGTTGAATAATGATTTAGAAACTCGCTGACAGCTGGAGCAAGTTTGACCACTAACAGATCAAAATGTTTAAAGCCACCTAACTAGATTAGATTTATTCTGACTGATTTTGACAGGCAGCCATAGAAATGTTTTATATCAACCCACCAGTCAGCCAGTAAACCATCAGCCAACCCCTCCCCACCCAGAACGTGTTCTGAGAGCATGAAGGAGACAGTTGGAGGACGAACATGACCAGATTACAGAGCAGGAAGATGGGGGGTAGAGAGGAAGAAACAAGGTATGGAAAAAGGATAAACACACACACACACACCTGTTGCATCACAGAAACATGAGGTAACAGAGGTATGTCTGAGTAAAAAAAACAGGATTGTAAATCCTCTCATCTTCTCCCCCCCACACACACACCACTTTTTATGTACTTCGTTTGCTCCTCTCACAGTAAATGAACTCTCTGATGAGCAAACTCTTTAGCATCTCTCTTGACTTGCGGTTCGTTTTCTGCATCTTTTCTCCTGCTTCTACACCAAAACAACCCAAAACCACACAGAAATCATCTGACAGATTTTGGTTTGGATCAGGGAGTTGGAAAATCCCATCTTTCAGTGATTTGACAGGCAAATTAAGTACTGAGAGCAAAGCAGCAGACAAAACGAAGGGTGCTGCTGCAGCAATGGTGGCGTCACCATGACAACGACTGGAGGAGGGGGATTACATAACAGCAGCCTCTGCAGCACAGGTTTACAGAGGAGGAGGAGGTTTGTGTGACAACAAAAATCCACTTTGGCAAATTAAGTGATCCATGTTAATCCAGAGGCCAGATTAGGTGTTTTTAAGCATCAACTCTTTTTTAATAACGAGAATTAATGTTTTAAAAGTTACTTTTACTTTATGTTCTTCCAAAAACATTAAATATGTCAAATAGTCAAAAATTTCCATCGTCTTAGTTGTGTTCCTAGTTAAGCCTCCAGCTAAGATACCATTTTGTCAAAAGCCAACCAGCAACTTCCTTCTAGTAACCCGGCTGTGATGGGAATTCCTCCTCCGGTGTGTGGGAATTAGGCGCTCACATTTGTGTGTTCAGGTGTGGTCCCATGCTACAGGTACACAAGGATATTTACAGTCTGAGGATGAAGAGGAGAAGAGAACCTTCACTCAGGACAAAACAAATGAGAAAATCTTCTCTACCCCCCTAAAAACCTTTTAGATTCATTCATTTACAAGAGTCTGATTCCTGATAATAAATTTATCTTAAAATCTAACAAAATCAGATCTTTGACCAAAAGCTAAAAACTAAAGATATTTAACAAAAAGTAGTAAAAAAAAAAGACTAACTAACAACACTGAAACTTTCAACTCTTAATTGTAATTTCTATGAAAGTTTAAATTTGTCTCATCATCTGAAATGTCAGAGGCTTCTGTTGGACAGCTGTTTGCTGAGCCCACATCTTCTGGTGCATTCCAAACAGTAACCATGGTGACAGAGGTTGCATAATGTGTGTGAGGTTTATTTTTAGCTCAGACAGGTGTGTGTGTGTGTGTGTGTGGGGGGGGGGGGGGGGGGGGGGGGGGGC
>SSNS01000001.1:5662274-5676661 GCA_006937985.1 Aphyosemion australe
GGGTCCCAAATAAGACAAAATGCAACTTAATCATGTAAACGATGCATCATATTGGCCGTTTCTCAATATGCGTACTTGTCTGAACTCGCGTACTCGTCTGAACTCCCGTCCTTGTCAAACATCATCAGCGATGTCCCAAGTACTGTTCCAATCCTAAGTACATAACATGGCAAGTTCACTCAAAGTTCCCGGATGTGTTCTTGCTCCGCCCACTGTATCAAGGATGCATTAATGCATCCTTCTGCGGACTTGGGACAGCAAGATGTCCCATAATGCATTGCGTTGCAAACCATTATACTCTGAATGGCAGAGTTTGAGAAAGCTCATAACTGTAGTGTTTGGTATCAGAAATACAAATATAGAAATATAAAGTTGTCTGTATTGTAATTCATTGTGTGTAACCTGTAAAATTTGAAGAGTGTATTTGGGTTTTTTTCAGACTCTTCACGATCCCTCAAAATGCTAATTAGCTAACCCACTATCAAAATAAAAGCAGTGTTGCCTTGAATAGCTCTGGTTTGATGAAAAAGCAGCGCTTGTTGCCATGACGCAAAGGAGTATGGTTCTTTTCCAAATGCCAACCTCGTCCACCCATACTCAGTAGAATGGACTTTCTGGTGTACTTGCCAAGAACACAAGAACGTACTAGCGTACTTGGGTATAGAGTTACGGCCACTGATGCATTTTTGAAAAACTAAAAATTAAAATAATTTAGACTAAAATTCTGAAATCTAAGAACAGATAATATTATTTATGGCATATCTGGGTCAAGTTACTCCAGATGTAAAAAAAAAACATTATCATTACTATTGATGATCACTTGTCTATAGAAATAAATGAATGCATTCATGAATAATGAGCCAGATTTAAATTCCACTAGTGTTTCTGTTTGCAGATATTTATAAGGAGAAAGAGTGATACTAGACTCTAAACATGATACTCGATGATCTAAAGCATCAACACCCCCCCTCCCCACATGCTCTAAATATAAACACATACTAACTGGTCTGCTAACACCGTTAAGACCCACTACTCTCCCTCTCTTACAAACACGCATCATCCCCGACATGAACGATCAAGATGGTTAATCTCAGAAAGAAACGGAGCTTCTGGTTTCTCCTTATTAACTCTGAGTCAGGGTCAGGGTTAGGTTTGGGTTAGGGTTAGTCAGGCCTGAACCCTGAGCCTTTCTGGCTCCTAGCAGATACAGACGACACGGCTGCCATCAGAGATCTGGGTCTGACTGGAATCTGTGGTGAGAAAAAGAGCTGCCTCAACACAAACACAGCTCAGAATCTATTTGTAGCTCGTGTCCAGACAGTCAGAAATACACTGTGACTCAATGCCTGCGGGGGGGTGGAGGGTGGGGGGGCACAGCTCGAAACCTTTGACATTTTTGTCCAACATGAAAGATGCCGTTTGTTTTATTCTTAACTTTTTATTTATGCAGCTTCTGACAGAAAAGATTTCTGATTGGAGATTTTTGTCCAGAATTGTAAAGTAGTGGAAAAAGCACACAGCAGCTTTAAATCTGATACTCTGGTGAAAGTAATTTGGTATATTGAGCTCACGGTGCTAAACAGACGCTTGTTTAAATAATTTAGCAGCAATGCATCTCTGCACGGACAGACTTAAGGCTACTTTACCTAATTCATGAGCTAGGTAGGCTCTCTTCTTCTTCTCAGTAAGTTTATGTGATTTGTTTACTATAAAGGTTTTATACAGACAATAAACCAGCAGAGTCAGGAGGAAACCTGTTTCTGTGAGAAGATCCGTACACACAAGTGCAATATGAACTCTAGGAATTTCCTAGCTAGAAGTACCACCTTTAAAGAGCAGACTTTTATGCAGGCGGAGTCTGGTTATTTGGCAGGATTTCAGGCACAACTGCCTTTGCTTTCTGTATTAAAAGCTTCCACGTAAGCTGTCAGGAGGTGCAAATGATTCGTTTTCCATTCCAAACATGTGATGTCTAATTCTATAGATGGCAAATGCAGTTAAAAAAATCAAGAGGCCACCTGAAGTTAAAGCATTCAGGGTGAGCAAACAAGCAATTAAATTATATGTAAGGACACCGTCTCAACAGGTGTGACTGCTCGTAAAAGGTTTAATCATTCCTGAGTACCGTCACCAGTGATGCGTCTGCCCAGGCAGGCTTAGCTCGACACAAAACACAAGCAACCGGACACCCAGAGTCCCTAATCAAACCAGAACCTCTGTTTTTGGTTCACACTCTAGCATCGACTTTAAGCTATGAATAAGTTCTGAAGTATGAAAGGTGACCTTTTTTAAATTCTACTTGTGTTTTGAGTGTCAACCTTTAACGTGAGTAACTTCTGATGTTTGCTGGGATCAAAGCTCAGATTTGCATCTTTAGAGCAAAGAGGACATGCACGAGAAAAGGAGATTAAAGGAGAACACAGAGAGGGTTTGAGGATGAGATAGAGGCCATAAGGACGACCCTGTGGACAGGTATGTGGAGGCAGATGAGCATGTAAGCTGAGCCCTACGGGACAAGCAGTGCAGGAGTCCAGCAGAGGATCTGATATCTGAGACGACGGAACAAGAGGACATACAACACCGGCCTGGTGAAGACTCGGCTGAAGCACCTGCTGACAGCAGCGAGGAGGATAAAACCCGCCATCTACTCAGAATCAGAAAGCGTTTTACGCATCTGAGGGTGATATTTAATCTGTTGTCCTCTGGTTGAGAAAGAATACTCACAATTTCTGCAGAAAAACACGTCAAACTTCTTCTGACAAACATTTTCCCCACAGTAATTTATCATTTTGGATGAACACAGATTTGCATTCATTCAGATTTCTCATTAGATATTTTTAAAACTAATACATTGATATCGTCTTACATTCATTATTTAGGCTGTAACTTTATCTGCAGGGTTCCATGTTTTATGTGATCATCTAAAATTTTCACACTTTAATAAAGTTCATCAACAATAAGTTTAGTCCACAGATTAAAATAGCTACAAGAGCAAAAATCCATTATAAACACTGTGGTGAACTTGACTAAATTTACAATAAATGTTTCCTTTCAGTTCTGCTAAAAAAAAAAAAGCATCCCTTATTTATAAAATATAAAATAAATAAATAAAACTCACAGGAACATTTTATTTCCCAGATTAAATAAGACTAGATAGATCTGAATTCCAGCCGTAGCACACGGCTCTTCACTCGGTTCTGTTTCCATGAAACGCCCTAAAAACACAGAATTCAAACCCAAAGCAGATTTAATGTCACTGTGACTTAAGGAAAGAGTGTCTTACCTTTTTCTGGTACCACACCACAGCATCTTTTACTTTGGAAGCCATTTACATTTCCCTTCTCCCACTCAGGGCATCTTAGACTGAAAAGAGAAGGAGAGAAAAAGAAGAGCAGCGTGAGTGACGGAGTAATGAGTAGGCAGAGAGGACGGCTGAGATCTACACCTGGAGAAGAGGGTGTGTCTTCAGATCAGACAAAGGAGAGGAAGAACACACGCCCGCACACACACCTCATTTTAATAAACAATTGTTAACCGATTAGTAATGAATTTCTGTTGTGGAACCTCTCATCTTCTAAGACAAAAACTCCACGTCTGAACTCACAAGTGCTTCATTCACGATTACACACACAGAGACACAAGTCCTCCGCCAAAAGAAACAGAGGAAGCCTTCAGACACCGGGCTGTCTTCAGAGATGATCATTTCTGCTGATTCATTCTCTGACACACACACTTACACAACACTGAACACCTGAGTTAATGTTTACAAGCTGAAAGGCAGCGGTAACAATATAAACAAGTCAGTTTGTGTTTCTGCCACAAAGATGCAAGTAAATGCCAAAGGTTCACAGACCTAAAACTTTTCATTTGAGCTGAAATTAGCTGCTAATATTACTTAGCCGTCCTATGCTAACATGCTAGCAATGCTAACATAACAGTGATGTTTACAGACTGAAGCTAAAAACCACCACAAAAGAAATATCTTTAGCATTAATGTTCTTTCTTCTTATGAACACACACTAAAGCGATCAGGCTCAGAGTGTGTCGCATCTAAAAAGGTCCGGGTGGAAACATTTCTCTGTTCTCATTACTCATAAAATATGGTCACAAGCAGCATTGACAATAACAGAGTACCTTATATGAAACAACATATGGCTCACAATAGCAGTAATATTATTTATTATACAATTATTTTGTAATGTTTAACGAATTTAAACGATAATCCTCAAATTATACATGATCCATCCGCTACTACAAAATTTTAGAAAAAAGTTAATTTCGTCTTTAGTCTTCGTTTAGTGACCACAACTTTTCAATCAGTATTTGTCATCAAGCTAGGTCCAAACATTTGACCCAAACACGGTGAACACATCCTAGAATACTAGCATTCCTATTTTCCTGTTATCATTATCGCACCGTTGCAGTCGACTTTTTCTTCTGCTAGTTGACTTCATGTCAGATTTCCCTCACTCGTGTGCTCGATGTCTCAATAAGTATCCATTACATCATCTGAACATTCAGTATTAGCATTAGCATTGGTAGTTTATTCTCAAGAGTGCACCTTTCAGGCGATGGAGGACGAGGCTGTAAATGAGAAGATGGTGTTATTAATCAGCTGTTGGTTATATTCACTGAGCCATTGTGGTTAGCTGCTGTTCTTCCTATTTATTTTTCTCTCTTAGCCACTTTTCCGTCCTCGCGTGACTTTGAGCTTCTGCTTTTCTTATAAACTTCTTTTGCTGGTTTTGTCATGCAGTGACTGAGGCCTTCAGGGCAGGAGAGAAACTTAAGCATATATACCCTCCAGCAACGAGCAACAAAATTTATATTCTAATGCGTTTTAATAAATTTACAACCTTTAAAAAAAACAAATAAACCAAAGCTAATCTTAACATGACTGAAGCATGGATGGTCCTGAGACGCTGTGTGTAAATTAAATGTGCAAATCTAATTAAAACGACGTTTAAAGAAGAGTGAGGCAACGCAGCAATCATAAAGATGTGAGCGAGTGATAAAGCTACACAAACAATACAGTTTTCTGCTTCTACAAGAACAGACAGCTCCCGTCGTCTGAGTTCTTTTCAAATAAATGACTGAATTAAACTCGTCATCAGAGGTTGTATGACTAATGGCAGGATCTTACCAGAAAGGAGAACATTTTATTAATTCTCGACACACAAACACCTCAGAAGTAAAAAGAAACAAGTATCACGACTTCTGTAATAGCATAATTTAAAACAAGAAGCACCTCTGAAAAGTTGCTAGTTTTACGTCTTAAGGAAAGCTGCTTTGCTTTGTTTGTCTTGTGCTCCTAACTCTACTTTTACTCCCAGCTCTCGACTTAGAGCTGAAACATTTCCTGCTTTAACGTGAAAACCTGTCACCAGCCTCCGCAGCGTGGCCAATCCCAAACATTTTCATTTCTAGTCTGTTTTTTTGTCATCGCACCCAGAAAAGTTCTATTTAAATCCTGGTTTGCATTTAAATGAGCTGACTCAGCATCAAAGTGACAAGATGAAGGTAAACAAACCCCTGAAGATCATCTCACCACTAGTGTTTGCAGAAGTGTGAGAGAGACCGTTGCAGTTTGATAGCTTATCACCAAACTTAGTTTGTGAAAAAAAAAACACTACTGCAATTATTTGAGCCAAACCCGTTATGATCAAAGCCAAGTTCGAATGTTTAGAGACTGTACGTGAAATTCTAAAGAAGAGAAAATGTTCAGCTTTAGTAAAATGTGAACAATTTCCATGTCATCACCAACATGCAGCACAACAAAAATGTCCCTCAAGCGCTGGAACATGTTGTGAACTGGTCATCGTGCACGGCTGGGTCTATAAAATGTTGCAAAACAGGGTTTAGTGCATTACTGTGTGCATGTGTGCTCCTTCCTTAAAATATCAAAAAATAATTTTAGAAACAGGAAGGAAGCCAAACTGTCTGTAGTCTAAAGCTGATGTTAATGTGTGATCATACCTCACTATTGCTTTATGACATTCACATTTTCGCTGTAGCTGCCCCAAAACTCTGGAATAATCGTCCTTTTTGGGTAAAAGACTCCCCCCAGTGATTTTTAAATCACTTTTGAAAACATCTATTTTCTTTAGCTTTTGAGTGTTCTTAGCAGTTTTAGTATTTTATCTGTGTTTTATTGCTTTACTGTTGATTTTATTGTTTTATTGTTGTTTTTATTACTTTTGCTGTTTTTATGGTTTTAATTGCATCTTTTTGAAACATTGTTCAGCACTTTTGTCAATCTTTGGTTGTTCCTGATGTACTAGACCCCAAGGGGGTCCTCACAATTTTGCCTAAGCTGAGGTTGTGAGGTTACAAAGATTGTATTTGTAAAAATTGCATTCATAAAATCCCAATAACACACTCAAAACTATAATGAAAACTCTGAATAAGAGTCATAACTCTGCAAGTTTGTGATTAATCACTTTGTATGTACCATATGCTGGCTTGTCTTGGACAAAAGCAAAGGGGTTCCTCAGGGGAAAAGGTTTGGGAATCACTGTTACAGATGATTGAAAGGTACTGGATGCAGCTTGGACCTGCTGCTCCAGCGTGAGTACAGACGGCTGTGAGGAGCACACAGCCGTCTCAGTGAGAGAGTACAAAGAAGTGTCCTTCATATCAGAGTCTCCAAAAGCAACAGTGCTCACAGCCGCCTTTGTTTACTAACTTAAGAGAACACCACAGACTTTTCCGCACGTCTTTTGCCCCGCCCACGTGCTTGGAGACATCCACGTTCCTGAGAAGGCTGTGTGAACAAAACCTGTCCGCGCGGAGTTGGGTCGATGCTACCAAGACCAGACCAGGCCAGGCCAGATGTGAAACCTGCTCCTGGTTTAAACACCACAGCCTGCCTGAGGATTGTTGCTGATCGTCCCTTTATTCTTTATCTTATTTCGTTTTTATTTATCCAGGAAATAATTAATTGAGATTAGAAAATCTATTTACAGGGATGTCCTGGTTATGACCACAGCAAACCCACTTTCTGATGCCTACTTCCAGCAGGATAAAGCATCATGTCACAAAGCTCAGATCATCTCTAACTGGTTTCTAGAACAGGACGATGAGTTTACTGGACACCAACAGCCTCCACAGTCACTAGATCTTGATTCAGTCCAGAACCTTTAGGATGTGGTGGAAGGGAAGGTTCACGTCATGGATGTAACTGTGACGGTATCATGTCAATAAAGACCAGAACCTCTGAGGAATATTTCCAACATCTTGTTGAATCTGTGACATGAAGGTGGTTCTGGAGGCAAAAAGAGGTTCAACCTGGTTCTACTAAGAAGTACCTAATACAGTATATAGACTAAGGTGTGAAAAAAAGAGAAAGAACACAAAGCAGTGAAAAGATGTCATAAGAAAGAGAGGAAGACACGGACCGGGCCTGTAACAATCACTGACATTTTCAGCTGTTTTTGAGAACATAAGTAAATTAAGACAGAAAATCCAAACAGAGCAACACCCCATTATTACAGAAGTATGACAGAAACAACCTGGTCTTTTGGGGGTTTTATGTTGCCCAGATTGGGAGCTTTCAGACCACAAATCCTCCTCATGGAGCAACACTGATAAGCAAAACAGGCAGATCTGACTTTGTTCAAATCCTCTAAATCCCATCATCATATTTTATGTCAGCTCACATGCTTTAATGGACAAAAACAAGCAGAGATAACCATTATGTGCACAGGCCTAACTGTACGCTACATGGTCATTATTTCTGCAGGAAAACTGTTTTTATAAGCCACACACAGTTACAGATCCCAAAATACTCTCTGGTTTCCTGAAGGATATTCAGAGAACGGAGCCCGAAGAACAGAAACACAAACAGTCATTATAGTTACACGTTCCCAAGAATATGAAAACACCGAAGAAGGAAACGGTTAGAGCGGACTGTTCTCGTTACAGCGTCGTACATTTCTGATAACACAACTTTTACTGTTTGTTTTCATCCTCCGTCGTTCAGCTTTGAACTGGAAACTCTGACAGCAGGAAAGATCTGTCAACAAAAACGGCTCATTTCACAAGTTAGCCACATGGCCTTAAAGAATGTGACATTTCTATATCCATCACACACACACACACACACTGACCGTCTGTAGCCTAGAGGCTTGCCAAATCTGACCAGTCGTCTGTCTGAACTGACCTATTTACCAAGAGCACGGTCAAACCAGCACTGTGCGTTATGTAGGCCACAGTTTACGTCAGGGCTCTTTCTGTGCACAACACATGACTGCACGTGTGTGTGCGTGTGTGTATGTATTAGGGATGCACCGATACCACTTTTTTGGAAAACATGTACGAGTACTTGCATTTCAGTACTCACCGATACCGATACTGAGTACTTAATAAAAACATGATTTTAATTTACAGATAACAGCTTTAGTTGTATACTTTAACAAAAAAACAAGGCACTCGTTTGTAATTAAGAACATTTATTTAAAATGAAAACTTCTCCCTGCTCTGAGCTGCAACTGGGGCCTTGGGGGTGGGCACTCGGCGCCTGTGATTAACCCCTTACACACCGCTCAAACAGACATTTCTCAGACCGTGGTATCGGTCCCCGGTATCGAGGGACTTTTAACGAGTATGAGTACTTTAGAAAATGTGGTATCGAGGCCGATACCCGATACCGGTATCGGTGCATCCCTAGTATGTATACACTTTGTACTACATTTTGGGGAAATTTTTTCACGTTTAACCTGTAACACGGGCACATTCAGCTGGTCCCCACAATGAAAAAACTCCTAATACTTGGTTTCAGAGGTATGGTGTGAAATAACTTAGTTGGGGTTAAGGTTAGGAAAAGCCTAGTATTGGTTATGGCTATGGTTAGGAAGAATACAGTCACTAAAATGAAGGGAAGTCAATGACAGGTCCCCGCAAGTGTAGCAATGCAAACGTGTCTGCAAGCATGTGTGCAATCTTCATTCCAGTAAATCTGATTTTAAAAGACAGGAAGTTCCCTTGTGGGTTGATGGGCTTTTGAATAATTCAAATCATAGACATTTATTAAAATATATAATCAGCATAAATGATGCGACAATTACAGCTAGTGAGAAATCCCGAGTAGGTCTCTTCACTTTTATAGGCATGGTCTTCCATCTGTGTGTATAACTCACTACAGAAAGTGAAACTTCACCATGCTTGACTTTTCATATTTTTGGGTTTTTTCCAGCAACCACACGTGAAACATTCCAAGTGCTGAAGGCAACAGAAAGGGTGTGGTATGTAAGCAAAAGTGTGTGCACTGTGCAGCAGTGCCATAGGAAACATTTATTGTAAATGGCTCCAAGGAGGTTCCTTTAATCAATTACAATTATATTCACATAATTTTATACACAGTTTCATAATTCAGCTGTTTCAATCCAGAAAAACTCTGTAAAAATGTAATTATTGACAACAAAAAACTTTAAAATCAGACTGTCATAAAAAAAACAGCAGAATCAGGTGGTTATCACTCAAATCTGTAATCTACAATAATCAGGGGTCTCAATAATGTCAATCTTTACTTTTTCCCTTTCGTTTTGCAGCAAACAAACTAATCCCAGTAAAAGTAAATTCTATTCAGTCTGTCTTTTTGCAGAGCATTAAAAAAATTAAATAGACTATCATGCACTTTTTGGAGCTTTTGACCATGTTATATTATTATTTCCTCACGAAAAATGCCCAAAAAACATTTTTGGCCTCACGCATGCATTTTCAGTTCTGCTAAGCTATTGTTGAATCATCATGCCTCATCCAGGTAGTCTCAACTCCAGATCCCTCCTCCCCTGGACTGTAAACACTAACACCCACTCTCTCCATGTAGCTAGCAGGAAGTTCAGTCTCCACAGTTAAGAAGAAGTGGTTTATTTCTTATTTAGTCTGCACTTTAAATAAAGCCTAGAACCCAAACATTGACTTTTGTCTTCCTGAAGAGTTTAATCAGCAGAAATGGTTGGATTTAATCTTCACAAGTTCTCAAAATCCAAGCCAGAATGTGACCGTGATTTCACAGACTGCTTGTTAAACCACCACCAGCAGCGGAGTGGGTTTGCAGATGGATTACTTCTTCAGGCCAGCGCTATTCAAACGTTAAAACCACCCAATGGATAGGCCAGAGTAGTGAGTACAACCAAAGTGCTAACTGCTAGTTGCTAGCTGAATGGTAATAAGGTTGGGAGTGTGTGTGTTTGTGTGTGTGTAGTACAAATATAACTTAGAATTCAGAAAAAATGAGATGTCAATAGTGCCAACGGTAACATTTTATCATTGCTGTGTGTAAAATAACATGACGTAGGCCCTTTAAGATCATACAACGCGGTGTAGGTTTCCTAAATCTTGTGGCGTAACTGAATACCTCTAATCTCCACCCAATCACAACATCTAAAAAATGCAATGAGATGAGAGATCAGGTGACAGGTTTTACTTCAAGAACATTTAGAAATCTCTGACTGGGGTCATGACTTACATCGTTATATATTTGGTACATTAAGCTTGCTGCTTTACTGTGATAATCAGATCAATTTAAAAGGTTAGAAGAATTCCTAAAAATGCAAATGAAGAGCATTTATTTCTGTAACGGCTATAAAAACCATGCGTGTGTTTTTCATGACACCTCTAACCTCTTTCCTCTATCTTGGTGCTCCAAACGTGATGAGAACAGGACACGTCTCTGCTCTGAGGTAACCGGTTTGAGGGGGACATGTGGTTGTGGGTGTTAGAGCGTGCTGCCTGCCTAACGGAAACACAAGGCTGCTCAATAGCAAACGTTAACGGATGGGGACGCAGAAGAGTTTATGTCAGAATCAAGGTCATTCTGTGTGATTTTTACATTTTTTGCTGCACTCAATGAAAGTTTACTAAAAACTCGAGCTATGTTTCAGTCTGAGACTTTGTGTAAAGCTGCAGCTTTTGACAGAATAAACATCGGTGATTGGGTACAGAGCAGTAAAGTGGGTCTTCCCAATCAATACTTTTTGTGATGAAAAATTTTTCAAACAAAATCTTGAAATGAGAGAAAAACAAAAATGAAGTGTTCCAGTTCCGAGCATCTATGACAGCAGGAACACATAAAAGCAACAACCATGATTTGCAGCAGAAGATCATGAAAGAGGCAAACCACAGCAGCACAGGACCACAACGAGCTCCACTTCTGTCAGCTAAAGAGGAAACCGAAGCCCCTCACACGGGTTAGTGTCAGGTGTGAAACTACAGACTTCTAACGCTGACCGGCCCTCCTCTGGAAAAACAAACCGTCACTAAGCTAAAGAGGCAGCAGGAATGAACGCTCTCCACAAATCCAATCACCAATGCTGATTCAACGATGATAATCTGACAGAAGTGTGTAGGATTACCCATTTCTACTATATGACACAAGAATAATTTAAGGCCACATTGTAGAAAAACTAAATGAAACCCGACATCTTGGATTAGAGAATTACCCTCTGACACTGAACCTTCTTTTCTCCTGAGTCGATCAGATCATGGGACCTCGTCCCCATCGCGCAAAACAAGTCAAAAGGAAGGATAAGAAGTTGTTTGCAAGATTAGATCATAAATTACCTCAAAACCTGCCTGTGGCAATTGGCCGAGTCTAAACCAGAGACCAGGGATGGACAGACACAAGCTGCTGACTGTAGACAAACTTCAAGGTCTAGTCTGCACACACACACACACACACACACCCCTGTGTTTACTTCTTATATGGGCACTCCTCAAAGAGGACGTGAAGGAGTATGTTTTTGTTCAGTTTCATTTTTTTTCCCATCAATCTTTCTCATTCAGACACAGTAAACACACCTCATGAACTGGTGCCTGAGCTACGAAGCTGTGTGTGTGTGTGTGTGTGTGTGTGTGTGTGTGTGTGTGTGTGTGTGGCTGACAGCCTTGCAGCAAAATGACCCAGAGTGTTGAAGCATCCAAAAACAATTTTAACCAGTCTGTGAGGATCTTGGTTGAGGATAGTAAACTGGTAAAGCACACACGCATGCATACACACACACACACACACACACACACACACACACACACACACACACACACAGGACTCACCTCTGGTCTGGTCTTTTAGCTGACTGCGGTTTCGTCTCTCACCAAATTACGGCAGGATCTGGCCATCAGGGAGACAGAAAAGAGACGATTCAGACTAGGCTCAGCCTGAGAAAATCCCCTTGTGGGATTTAAACCAGCGAATGCTGAGGTTATTTACGTCTGAGTCTGAATTAAAGGTGAAGCTTGTTAATCCGGTAATCAGCAACTTTTATATTTTTGCTGAGATGAAAAGACAGAAAAATGTTTACAGACATATTATGGATGATCTGAAACAGTAATAATCCCAACAATCAACCCAACAGTGCAGCTCATGGGGAGAGTCTGGAAAAGGATCGCAATAATCAGCATATTCAAGCTTTTTTACTGAACTGATAAACACCTCACAGACACCATTACCTGATAAAACAGCATTTTTCCTGACACACAAACCATTTTAATCACTATTTTCTTAAAGCTATCTGTTCCAAAATAAACTAAATTGGTGAAGCTGTGTGCTGGTGGTCATTTATGGCTAAATTGTGAAATGTTTAATGTAATAAAGCCAAACTGTTATCAAAACTTCAGGAATTTAAATAGGGATATAATGAACTTCCTACCAAACATAACTTCATGTTAAATGAACCCTTTGCGGAGGTAATTTTTTTGTGTTTTACGTGATTAGAAGCACGCCTCAGGCCTCCATGACCACATGAAGAAGACTGGGTTTGGTTTGACACCTTGATTGTGCCGTGTGTGTGTGTTGCTATGCAGCACAAGCTATGCAAATTACAGCTTTATTGTATAAATGAGCACATGATGTCCAAGGGCGTTACATAACTAAAGTCAGAAATAACAATTGATTGTGTAACTGCACATCGTTACCCTGTGGTTTAATCAAATAGAATATTATTATTTGTGTAGGCGTGTCAGCTCAGCTTACGTCAGACGACGATGCTACAGTAGACCTCACAGCAGGGATCGTTTTAGAGATTTTAAACACGATGTTTTATACAAATCCAACTTTTATATGTAGCTTGACCTTATACAAAGTTTCGTTGGGTGAACAGAATAAAAAAGTGGCTTTTTGACTTTTATTTTTAAGTTAATCTGTGAATAGTTTGTGATACAAACAAAAAAGCCTAAAGCAAAATTGTAAACAGTGTTAAAGGCCCTATCAGTGATATTCATAGAAATCATGGTAAAAACTGCGACTCTTTAGCGCCATGCAGTTTCGAGTAAGTATTGCAGCTACGGTGGCCCACTCAAAAAGGCAACAACTCCAGCGTTCACTCCAGCTATCTGGTTCGTTTTTTTATAAAAAAGCATGAGATTGATTTATTTCCAGTCTCTGTAGCCTAACCCACACAAAGCATATAACTACTCAAGCAGGTAAAAAACATTTTTTAATGAGTGTTCAGTCTTAATGCATAATGCCACACGTAGCCCCCCCTCCCCATGCTGCCTGTCACCGATTCACACACGGAGGAGGGGTGGCATCAGCTGTGGCGTCCGGTGTCATGTGGATCAGAGCAGCGGAGTAAACAAGAGTCTGCCGGTTAGCCATCAGCTGATCGGTGTGCGCCGCAATGAGGATCGAGATGGAGCTAACATCAACCACTGGCTGTTTAGCGATCGGATAGCCGATGAGGTTTGGCTGGAGCCGGGGACACGCTGTGGAAATAAAGTACCGGTAACTAATGCTAACATGGCTACCGGCTAGCGGACAACCGTTGGGAGAGACACGGCAGGCTGCGGTAAGAGAGGAGACTTTAATAGTAGGAGCTTTCTTGAAGAAGGACTTTGGAACTGATACGTTGGGACCGGATTGGGAGCTTTATTATGAAGAAAAGATCAGCTGAGGTGAGTCATAAAAACAACACTTAGAGGCTGGTGTCTAGCTGTTGCGGGCGGGGTTCTCATCATATGCGGCTGCAGAGTGTTGGAAATCAATAAGACCTGACATATTTGATGTGTCTTTTGATTTCATTGTTTGTTATTCAAACTAACAAAGTCCAGCAACAGTGTAACAGCTAGTCTCGTCTCTTCTTAGTTGAATTGTCAGACGCCATGCTTCCACGGCGCACTGCTGCCCTCTGCTGTTTCTTTCAGGTTACAGTCATAGTGCAAACGCGTAACTCAGAGCTCGTATGTCCCTAAATAGCTACCGTATTTCAAGATGGAGGATGACCATGGAGCGTCGACCACAATTTATGTATTAAAAATGTAAAATTTGAAGCTGAGAGGAATATTTAGAATTGATGTTGGTGAGAAATATTAATGAAAAAGGACAAGTTTGTGCACTGGATACACAGAATTTGGTAGTAAACAGGTAAAAATATTACACATTGTGGCTTTAA
>SSNS01000001.1:5676942-5818280 GCA_006937985.1 Aphyosemion australe
TATGTCCCTAAATAGCTACCGTATTTCAAGATGGAGGATGACCATGGAGCGTCGACCACAATTTATGTATTAAAAATGTAAAATTTGAAGCTGAGAGGAATATTTAGAATTGATGTTGGTGAGAAATATTAATGAAAAAGGACAAGTTTGTGCACTGGATACACAGAATTTGGTAGTAAACAGGTAAAAATATTACACATTGTGGCTTTAAAGTAACATCTGATTGAAGCCTTTATGGTTGAAAACAGAAAACCATGTCTTGTTTTAGTGCTTATTTTGATGTGTGTGTTTTACACTTTACAGTTTGACAGAAACATGACCATCAGCGAACACTGAGAAGGCTGATTTCATTCATTTATAAACACGTTTAAACCAACCATCAACCATCATGACCCGCTCCCCAGACGGCCACTGTTTAGCACAACTGAACAATGAGGAAATGTTTTAGAATGATTTCTAAAATGCTACTAAAGTAACACTCTAAAGGTGTGGGGGTGGCTCATTTAATCAACACATTTGTAGGGGGGAATTTACTGGTGCACCATTACCAGGAACTGAAGTTACCCACATCACAGCTTCAGACAGCGGGTTTTGGAGCCTCACCTCAGCTTTCCACAGGACATGAAAGCGGCGCGAAATGTACTACGCGGCAATTAGCCACCGTTATAGTGGACAGAGTCCTTCACCGGCAGCTATGTGTAACATTTTGGACGTGTCCCAGAAGCGATGGGACGCTATCGTTACGTCTCAAGTCTATTTTTTACGCGATACGTTTCTGAAACACGTCAAACTCCGCAATTTAGATCGGGATAGACAGGAAGTCAAACACGAAGGCAGTGCAACACATCCGGAAACTTCCAAAATAAAAGGCATGTGCAATACGTCATTTCCTGTGAACCCCCTGTAGCCGATGTAAACAGAACAGAAAATAAACCACCTTTTTGGATACATGCAGCCATCTTTCTCCTTGCTTGTCATTGTGCGGACTTCTAAAATTACGAATGGTGTTGCAATTCTCCCGTGATTTAGTGACCTTGCGGGATTCAGCTGTGTGGAACGCTTTCACTCCCGTTTCACATCAGAATCGCTCCCAGTTGGGAATGAGCTCATGGGTAAAACGGCGCTATTACGTTACGCACCGCTTTCACATCCTGTGGAAAGCCGGGGTTATTGGACAACAGCAACGCGACTCTACCACTGACTTGCAACATGGACGTTTTATCTCCAAATAACACAAGCCTGGAGGAGTTTTGCCATGTTTTGGATAAGTCGGCCGATCTATCGGTGAACCCCTAGTTCAGACCCATCGGGATGTGAGTCCTCTCATGCAGATTTGCTGTAAACTTATCAGTATTTACCACTGCATGATTATATCCACTCAAAATGCAAGTTCATCTCAACCGATAACATTAAACACGCCGGTGAAAAATCCTAATTAAGTCTGTTTACTTTTCTTTTTCACAGACTGCTGTTATCAACAGGTGCAGACCAAAACGCCTCTGGGCCTCTTTTGACCTTCAGACAGTCAAAGCAGCTAAATCCAAGCTTTAGCATTTTGTGGCGTGTCTTATATTAACTAACTACAAATAACTTTGAGTTATACGTCGTAGAAATCTATTTAAACTGGAGTGGAATCAGATTCAAAGTACCAGAGCAAATAAAACAGGAGATGTTTGTCAGATTTCCAACTATAAACACAACCTACCAGAGCTTATTCTGTTCTGCAGTCCAGCTGAGCAGACGGCAAAGAGCATGTCTCAGGACTTAAATTACCTATAAAATATGCTACTGCAGTAACATAAAATGATAGTCTGGTGTGTGTGATGTAACTATACTGCAGCTGATGATGTAACCATCTCTGCAGGCAGATACAAGCTCAGCAAGACGAAATGCAATACATCATTTAAAAAGCTCCTAAATGAGGTAAACAAAAGAGATGGGAGGAAAAGAGGATTTATACTTCAGCAGCACTGATGTACAGATCCTGGTGACTAAATCTGGATAAACACTAAAACACACCCCAGCATACTGACTGCCTGGGGACGGCTGGACAACTACTCTGACTGACGAGTCCTACTGGCTTAGCAGACAATAATGTCACGTCTCAAATGCTTTGTGTATGCATTCAAGTTGTGAGCGTGTTAGGAACCCTGCATCTGCAGACGCCAGCTTGGTGCAACCTTATGACATCACTGATGTCTGAAAACAGCCCCAGGTGAAGGAAGATAACAAAAATAAAATACCTTGCAAAAAATAGTTCTAATGTTTTTCTAATGATCAAGTGCAAGTGTGGTGTTATATCATTTGAAAGCAGTTTTGTTATTTTAGTTAACTCAGATGAAAATGTGCTTTGCTGTCTCACAATAGTTGTCTTTAATGTGACATGTAAACGAAAACAGCAGCAGTGATGGTAACGGACTCAAGAAAATATCTATGCAAGAGGATTGCTGCACCTTGGCTGGATAAAATATACATTATGTTTTATATTTAGCAGCAGACAAATCCATGCAGGCTTTTGTTGCACAATACTGCTATGCGTGTCTAAAGTAAACTGAAACCTGAAGGAGTTTAGATGAAAACAACAAGCTGCAACAACAGCTCATAGGACGGCCAATCATTTCTGTTGGCGTCATCATTCTGGAGCAGGATTTACAAGTTAAATGTAACCTGGTCTACTTGACCTTCAGTTTCACACTCTGATCTATTTACAGAAAAAGAAGTGTCTCAGCCAACATGACCAAGATGGCTAATTTAGGGTTGATATTGGTGCTCTAATAGATGATCAACTCTGGGTAATACAAAGTAATCAGATGATCTACAAAACAGGTGGGACCTGTTCTCTTCAGTGAGCCCAAATATGTATTACAGGATTTTTAACAGATTAGAGCAAATAATCAAGTGAGAAATGCTTGGATCTGAAAACTTAAATGGCCAATTAATTAATAAAAAAAAATGAGCAGCTATCTTGTTGGATTCACATCAAGTTTGCTTCCTATCCTGCATCAGGATCCAGACATGTTGCACCAAGGAGGTTTAAATTGTTCTATTCCTTTATTAACTAATAATTAAATGGATTTATAGAAATGTTGGTCTATATTCTTAATTAAAGGTCAAATTCAGTCAAATATCTAGCAGAAGATAAGTGATTCATCTGAAAGTTATCAGGAAATGCATTTAGCTTTTGGAGACTACGAAAAACTCAAAAATGCCTGAACAAATATATTTATTTCTAGTAATGCAGACCCAGAATAGTCCAAGCAAAAGCCAAATTGTAAAGTGTTGATTTTTTTATTATTATGAATATCATATTTACTTCGGATATGACGTTTTCAGACATAAAATTACAATATTTTTCGTAAGAGTCGCTGTAAATAATTTAACTAACATTTTAAACTCTTAGTTTTTAATAATTAAATTAACAAATATAAAAAGTAAAGTAAAACATGATTAAAAAGATTTTTAGCAGCAGTGTAGGAGTAAGATGGAGGCGACGTAACTGGGTTTTTGACAACATAAATACGAGTTCTTTACCACTTTGTTAAAACACTTGGAAGGTTTTTAAGCTAGCAGACAATTAGCTCGATGCAGCCAATGTGTTTTCGATCAGCCTCCGCGGCTTCAATCGGCTCCACAAATGACAATCCCTACCCCCTCCATCAGCTGCTAACTCAAGTCAAGCTACAAGGTTAGCTAAGCCACCGGTGGCAGCCACAAAGCCAACACAGCTGTCCTTAATACTGAATCAAGCTTACCTCCTTCCACTGCAGCAGCTACTCTGCGTCCCCTTGCACTAGTAAACTACGCTATGATAGTGTAATTTAAGTGTAATGGCCCCGCCAGCTTTGCTCGTTGTCTTGGAGGAGATGCTGAACGTATGCACGGTAACGTTAAAAGCTTTTTCCTTTCGATGTCGCTGCTAGTCAGTGAAAAAAAAAACTCTACTCTAGCCCGTTACCGTAAAGCTCAACAAAAAGGCGCAACTACATTTTAGCTAATTCAAATCTAGCCAACAGCTAAGCGCGGTTAGACAGAACGGACGCGTAGCATACGTTGCGCAAATGTTCCGATTAAAGGTGGAAAATAAAACAAAACAGTATATTGTCTTTGCTCGTTGAATCGCATGTTTTGTCAAGCCTTAAGAAGGGGAGAAAGAACGTTACTTACCTCTAGCGGGAGTTAAAACTCACTGCAGGAGAAGAATTGGCTTGCCTTTTGCAAAACACTTTACAGCTGGACGTAAAACAGACGTTGGAATAGGAGAACCAATCAGCTTCGGGGAGGGGCTGGTCTGGCTCAAAGATAACGGGACCAAATATCTATCAGACTGTGGTCATTTACATGGCGTCGGTTAATAATAATACTAACGGGGTTTAAGGACAGTAATGGTATGCTGTTATTGGTGTGCGGTACACAATTGGAGAAGAAGATGCTGGCCGTCGAATTGAGAAAACACCGAGGTAAGCCGAAAACTCAACCAAACGATTTGCAAAATGCTTCAAGAGCTAGCTGACTAAGCTAACATGTGCATCATCCTGAGTTAGCTTGCTTTAGCTAACATTATAAAAACTGACACGTTAATCTAATGGCGCTACTGTTCTGTTTTCCATGAATAATGGAATGTACCAGGCATTTATTACCATTTAGATAGGCTCTGTGAACTCTTGTGCATTTCGGTGTTTACCTGCCTGTGTGGTCTTTCTACCTGCAGTTTTTGTCCTCTGATGTGGGTCTCCTGACGGTGAAATGTCTCTGGCGCAGAGGGTTCTGCTGACCTGGGTCTTTACCCTGGTTTTCCTCATCATGCTGGTACTCAAACTGGATGGGAAGGTGTGCCACAAGTTATTATTTTTTTCATGCATCAAATAGATTAAAGTCAAGTGTGTGAATAATGGTGAGGGCTTTGGGTGGCTAGAAAAGCACTATATAAATCCAATCTATTATCATCAAGTAGTTGAAGTTATTTATTTTTTGCAAACCTAATGCTCTCACCTTATTTTTTTCTGACAGCAGACCAAATTTCTACTGTAAAGGAATTTGTGGTCATCTTTAACTTCTCATCCTCTTCTCTCCAGGTGCAGTGGAACTGGTTCCTGATCTTCCTTCCAGTCTGGGTTTTTGATGGCATTCTCATCCTCATGCTCACCATCAAGATGGCGGGTCGTTGCAAACCAGGGTACGACCCACGCAACGGTTCTCCTGACCTACGTCTGCGCACCTGGTACCTCACAGCCATGCTGCTCAAACTGGGCTTCTGCCTGACACTGTGTGCCAAGCTGGAAAAACTAGCTGATGTCAAACTGACATTTGTCCTCATACCTCTGTGGACCATGATGCTGGGAGCACTGGTAGAACTAGGACTGAACATCTTTCCTGAAAGGAGAGAGGTTTAACATCGGTTTAGGACTTGAGATAAAGAAAAATGTTTAAAAATCATATGAAAATGTGTTAGAAGTATATTTGTGTTTTATTTGGTTTTGAGTTTGCAAAACAAGTTTAAAAGATCGACATCTTCTGAATGTTTTAAAGGAATGCTGCAAGTGAGTCATTATTGGGGAAAAATAATCCTAAAAGCTCCAAAAATGTTTTTAAAGAAAAAAAAGTGAGACTACTGTGAAACAAACACTGGAGATAAAAAAAAAAGCTGTTAAGTGTTATTTTGAATTTACAATGTTCAGTATCACTTTTAATTATTTAACTAATTATTTCCAGTTTAAGGTATCAAATGCATGTTTCTATTTAAATTGTACACATTTGTGTGACTGCATTCATGCACACATTCTCCTTTCACTTCTGAGCTATTTGTTTATTCAAATTATGCTACAAGCATATTTATAAATTAAACGCTCTTCTAGAGGTTACTCTTTGACTGGGTTGATTTTTTACTTTGTAAAATGTGTGTCCCATTATAAACTGTGAGACTATGTTAACGTTAACACATGATTAGGCTGTATTATTCTTTTATGGATATTTTGTTGAACAGGTGTTATTCTTTGTGCAGAAGTTTGATTTGTGCCATTAATCCAGATCATGTTTTTCCATTATTCTGCACTTTATTGAAATCAGTTTTGAACTTATTGCATGTGTTGTAGAATAAATGACTGATTGAAATTGACTGCAATTTTGTCATTTAGCCTGTATTTATAAACGTGTACATGTACACTTAAAGTAACACTAGCTTTTTACATTTTAAACTCGAGTTTCAACATTGATCTCAGTGATTGTTGGGTTAGAAAATTGACCAGTTTCATTTTTGACACCACTCTGCCGGCCAGATACTGCACTTAACAGTTTTGTGGAGCGGGTAGGTGTTCTAGGGGGCGCTCTTATACCTGCTTTACGGCTGTTAGCTATTTTCTGTGCAATTAGCTTTTTCAGTTCACCAATCGTCAGTAAAAAGCACAAGAAGAAAAAAGTTTGCTTTTCTGTTGGCATCATGGCAGAGCCTGGAAGTTAGCCAAGCGCTAAAACCAGAGTAAACATCGGCATGGCCTACACTAGTTTGAGGAAACTGAAATCACGGGCTGATGGTGACCTGGCTTTGTTGATACTGGAATTGTAATAATATTGTTTGTCCAACAGTGTGGATCTTTTTGATTTGTGGCTTTTTTAGTAAAACGTGGCTCATGTTAGTGTTAGCTCGTTGTTAGCGCAAGCTACAGCAGGGTTGTTTATGGTAGTTGTAATTCCACTTTCAACCAGTAGGGCGGAGGAGCAGGAAACTGCTCTGTGTTACTTTAAATGTCTGAACCATTATAAAAGATTATGGCTTAGAAAATCTATTTGTAGCCTGAATTTCACTGTGAATGAGCTAAAAGGCCTGTGTCAGTCCTGGTGCTTCTGCCCTTTTAAGGACACTTCAGCCTCCCTGGCATGCAGACTCAGCATGAGCACACATTTAATCTGCTATTACACGACATTTTTAAATAATTTATGGGTTAAAATTGTAATGTTCAGATGTGGAAAACTAACCTGGCAGCAAGCCATCCTATATGTGAGTTAGGGTTGCTTTAGTAACTGATGGTGTAATTTCTAGGCTAGTGGAAAAATGCTTTTAGAAACAAAAAGAAAAAAAACAAGTCAAGTGTTTAAGACATACAAACAGAAATAAATCACTGATTTAGATTTGAAAAAATATGGAGTACAGTTTAAAAAATACCATAATTTCTGGGGGAAAAAAGGGGGGTGCAGGTTCCTGAAATTTTTTTTTAAAAATCCACTTTGAGTCAAACATTTTCATACAGTGAACCTTTTATTAGTTAGGCTCATATTTAAAGTAGAAACCACACTACAAGTTGTTTTCCTCTTTACAAAACTTCTTATGTACACTACAGTGCTGACAGTTAAAAAGAACTAAAATGCAAAAATAAAACCCAAACTTGAGATAAATAAAGTCTGAAAACAACACAAGCCTCTGAAGACTTGTGTTTTCAACAATAGCTTTTGTCACATTTGTACAAGACAAATAAAATCAAAGTTCTCGTCATGTCTCATCTATAACTCAAAAGCATAAAAAAGAGCTGCAGAGCGCCTTATAAAGTGGTATCAAGTCCTTAATTATCACCCCCGTGTCCTCAGAGCGACACAGAGAGGAGTTCTGTCTCCGAGACGGGAAATGTTTGAGGCAGAAAAAAGGTAAGGCGATATTTGTCACGTTTCATGATTTTGTAGGCAAAATACGACTCAGCTTTTGGGATATGACCCCTCAAAGCCGTCTGTAGTTAAACTGCAGATTTCTGATTTGAGTTCCAATTTTAAGGCTTTCCTCTCATCTTCCAATGAGAACCTAAACCTGAAAGGACAGAACTCGCAGCGCTGCGTGACTCTAGACCACGGTTCAAGGACAGGCACTGGGGAAATGCTGTGGGCTACATTAGTAAGTGGGCTGCGTTCCAATGTTGACAAAAAGCTTCCTCAGCTGAGAGACATGCACTGAGACAGTCAGAGTAACATCAGATCACTGGAGAAGCAAACTCTCTTCATAGTTACAAAAGGACCTTCAATAAGTTATCACACTTCTTAAAATACAAGTGATCACGTTAGTTCCTGGTTAGTAAACAAACATTTATTAGACATGATGCAGAACACTCATGTAAAACTGGACTTTAGGTAAAGAAAAAGTGCTTTGGGAGTGAGCGCTAAACAGCGTACCTTTTATTTTTAGTGTCTTACACCACGTGTTGAGACAGAGGACTTAAATTCTTAGTCTTGGAAGAATCTGAAATTGCCCTTTTGATAATCTAAAATAATTATGACTAATTATTTCTTCAATAACATCATCTGTACAAACACAGACGTGGATATAGAGGATAAAAAGTGCTGTAAACTGTCAAAATTCAACGCCGTTACCAACTGTGACTGTATATTGCTCTCTGAATTCTGGTATTTGTGTCCAGATGATGTGGGATCAGAAGCTGAATGTTTAATAATTAACTGCAACAACTACCTGAAACTGAAAACCGTGCGATGGATATTTGCAGATGTGACCTGAATGTGTTTTCCTGAGACTCTGAAAGCTGGTCTTTAACAGCCTCGTCCAGGTTGGTTACTTGTTTTAAGCTCCAAAGCAAATGTTTGGTTTCCAAAATTAGGAAACGTTTGCTACACGGCCAACAGATACAAGACGGAAATAAACGCAAACCGAGAGCTCTGCCACTGATGGAGAGAACACCACCAGTATTTATAAATGAGGCTGTTTAATGGCCTGACTGAACACAGTACTCCCTAAGTGGGGATTTACAACAACAGAGGGTCTCGTTTCGATTTTTAACACTGGAAACAAATAGAAAAGCCATTTAGACATCTATTAATTGCACTCTTTGTTAATGATTCTCATTGTCATCTTAAAATGGAAATAAAAAAATAAAACTAATACAGAGGGCTTTTATTTTCAGCAGATTATTGCCGAGCATTATTGCTCTGAATACAATATGAAGGAAAAGTCCTGCCATTGTCTGTATTGATTACGACGTCTTGATAAAACACAGTAGAGGAAATGTT
The DNA here is from genome assembly GCA_006937985.1 of Aphyosemion australe. Lineage (NCBI taxonomy): Eukaryota > Metazoa > Chordata > Actinopteri > Cyprinodontiformes > Nothobranchiidae > Aphyosemion > Aphyosemion australe. The sequence continues at coordinate 5,685,940 of SSNS01000001.1, forward strand.
GCAGAACTACACAACTGTATTAAATAAAATCACCGCGTGGCCCTCGATCTGTGGGCACAAAGAACAATGTTGTTTAAAAAAAGCCACAAAATAGGAAGCATTAGCTGCAAGTTTCACAAACAGATCTTTCCTAAGACCCTTTTGTTTAATAAATAACACAAATCTGAATAAAAGTTGTTTTCTTCCTACATCTGACGGCTCAGAGTTCTGATCACCTAGAAAACACAAAACCAAACAGTGGTTTGGCATGCAAGGCCCCTCGTTCCAACCACGAGCCTTGGTAATCTGGAGCTAAAGTTTGTGCACCCTTCACCGACTACAGGTCAAAAACCACCTGTAAATAAAACGTTCTGCTTCTGCACAAGGCGTCGGTACAATCTAAGCCAGTTCAGTCCCACGGGATCTGTGATATATTAGCTCAACTCTGTATAATAATGACATTGTGTCCATACCAACACGTCTTAACTTCCTTCTATTTACTTCCTTTATACACCGTTTTACAACGTCGCCAAAATAAAAGCTCGTACATTTACAGTCATTTAAAATGAGCATCAGTATGTACAAATACTACTATAAAATCTGCTTTTGCTGCTCTTCATGCCGGGGGGGAGGGGGGAACATAGGAGAGGATTGAGGCAGAGGGGGAGGCGGGAGAGGGGGAGGCGGTGAGGAGGACGGGGGAGGAGGGGGGGGAGGAAAAGCCTGTGTGAGGGGGAGCGGAGTCTGTACTGGTGCGGATGTTTGGTATTGTGGCTGCAGCGGGTAAGAGCCTGGTGGCTGAGGAAGGTACGACTGAGGGGGGAGGAAAGGGTGAGAGGCAAAGCTGGGGGGCTGAGGGGGGAAGAAGGGTTTGGCAAACTGATGCTGGTAGGGCAGATGGGGCAACAGAGGCTGAGGGGGGGTGTTGGGCTGAGAGGCGGGGGCGAGGAGGGGGGGCTGGAAGTAGTTCTGGGCCTGCGTGGCGATGTTGGGTTGGTGCAGGTGGCTCATGTGAACCGAGTGTGGAGGCACCGGCGGTCCGAGGAACGAGTTCAGAGTCTGGGGCTCGGGACCGGAGAGGGGGTTTGGGGGGAGGAGGGGGGGCCTGTGAGGAAGGTGAGGGTGGGGCAGGAGAGGAGGGAAAGGAGGGGGAAGCATCTGAGGGAGGTGGGGAGGAGGCGGGAGGTGCTGCGGTGTGTATTGCTGCATGTAAATTCCTTGTCTGCTGGCGTTCTGCGGAGGACGCATCTGCAGATCCACGCACGTCCTGGAGTCCGAGTCGGAACTGTGAGTCCACATGTCCGAGAGCGTTTGTGTCCGTGTGTCTGGCAGAGCTCGCTCACGCGTGTCGGTCATCGAGTGTGTCCAAGAGCCGCTCTGCACGTCCTCCTGTGAGGTCTGAACCTCCGACTGAAACAGAGTCCGTCTCTCTGACAGGACAGTGGGCTTCATGTGGAGCGAGTCCCTTTGGTGCTCTGACTGAGAGGCGGGAGGCAGGTGGCAGGAGGAAGAACCTGCAGGCTTGGGAACCACCAGAGATGAAGAAGACATTGAGGAAGATGAGGACATAATAGTGGACGATGAAGAGGTAGAGGAGGAGTGAGGGGCTGCTGGAGAAGAAAGTAAAGTGACAGCAGATCCTGTTGAAGGCAAACATGTTGTGGAGGAGGAAGACCTGGAATGAGGAGGAGAAGCAGACGGTTTGGAAGGTGAGGAGGAAAAACATTTACTGGGAAACACTGTCCTGTTGTCTGAGTGATGATGATGATGATGATGGTGGTAATGTTGTTGGTGGTGATGAGGAGGAGGAGAAGGAGGAGGTTTGGATGAAGCTTTGGGTTTTGGGTCCTTATGAAGAGAAGGAGAAGCAGGAGGAGGGGAGGTGAGAGGAGGAGGTGATTTGTTCTTGCAGAGAGAAGTTGGAGGTACTGTCACCTTTGCAGGAGCCTCTTGATGTTTGGGTTTTCCTTCTTTTGTGTTCTCCTTCACCTCCTCTTTGCCTCCTGCGCTACTAACGATTGAGGCCACAGAAACAACAGGGTCAGACGGAGGTGGATCATCGTGCTCCTCCGTCTTAACTGTCTGCAATGTCCTTTTCTCTGCCACATCCACCTCCTCATTCTCCTCCTTTACTCCTCTCTCCCCCTTCTTTTCTCCTTTCTGCTCCTCATCCTCTTCTCTCTTCACCAGAGCCACTGTTTCGGTTTCCTTTTCCTTCAGATCAGACGGCTCCTCCTCTTCCTCCTGCTTCCCCTCTCCTTGGTGGTACTGCAGGAGGCGCACGTGCCACGCCAGGCTGCAGACGGAAGACACCGTCTTGAACTGGTGGATCACGTTGCGGGGGATGAAGTAGATGTCATCGTGGCAAAGGCGGATGCGGGCGTAGCGAATGCCCTCCCGCCGTAGCTGGTTCAGTTTGGCATCATCCACCCACTGCACACACTACAAACAGAAGGATGAGACATTCACAGACATAGTAAGATTGGACTGGCATCACTGAAACAACTAAAACATCACATTTTAATATTTTTATTGATTATAAATTTCATTTAGTCTTTAGTTGCAGTGAGGGAGCGCTTATGTGTGCCAACAATTCAGTAATAATGAGACAGAACAAGCTGCAGACCTCAGATAAAAAAAATTTCACAAAGTTAACACATAAAATATAAATGTCTAAATGAATCCTCCTTCCAGGAAAGTCACTGATCTAACTGAGGCTACGCTTCCTCCAGCAGGTGGCAGTGTTCAACATTAGTTCATCACCAGTGTGAGATCACTAAAACGCCACTGGGATAAATCTGGGTATAATTCTGGAAATGATTCCACTGTGTGTGTGTGTGTGTGTGTGATGCAACACCTGTGATAGCGGAGGTTCATGCAAGTCCAGCTGCAGCCTCTGAACTACGTAGGGGAAATCAGCAGCATGGAAACACACGACGTCTTTGGTCACACGAGGAGGCTCGGCGCTGAGAACGAGGGAGGGAGGAAGGAACTCATCAGAAAGTACGTTGTGTAAATACTGAGCGTGTGTTGCCTCTAGACAAACAGCTGACTAACAGACCCAAACTAAGTGCGACACTTCACTGCCTACCTTTTTGCGGAGCAGACGGCCTTCAGCACGCCCACGGCAGCCGTTGTCTGGCGCTCGAATCCCTGTCCGATGTGATCGGCGTGAGCTCGAGTTCGGTCCTCAAACAGAATCTCTCTGGGCTCGCTGGTCCGGGGAAGCGACTGCAGCAGGTTCTTCACCTCGTTGGTGGAGCTGAGAGACAAAAGTTCCCACATAGTTCATGCCGACTTCCTCTGGGACTTAATTAAACATAACTAAAGGTAAGAAGATTCACTCCCAGTTTGACTCGTTCTTTTCCTCACTGGAAAGAGTTTACGGTATTTGCTGCTTCTGTTCTGACCTTTTTAAACATCTCTAGTAAGGAAATTTAAAGGTTAGAGAATGATGTGAGATGATGAAACAGAAAAAACACATCATGAAGTTCTGAGAATATCTCATGGAGTATTTCTGTAGTCTGTGGAGCTGCATGTAGAAAAGTTATGACTCATCTTTGCTCTAATGTTTAGTTGAGGTAGAAAGCATCAGAATTCAAAAATAAAAAGACTACACAAGTGGGAAAACATGTTATAATAACTTATAATAATATATGGAATAGCTGCTGATATTATTTATTTAGTTAATTTCTATCAAAAGTGTCCCTAACTGGAAGATTTTCTGTTTAAACGTCTGTAATTTGTTTTAATTATTACATTTTTGTCTCCGAGTGCCTAAACTGACAAAAACTACAGATGTAGCAATAAATCCTGAATGCTATGGAGAAAAAAACTTCACCGTTTCAAAACAGAAAAATACTTTTTCAGGATTTTAAACAATAAATAAGTTTATAATTATAACCCCCGTTACGTTATGACGTAAGGGTTTTACAGAAAACTGTTAATTATCTATTTTAGCTTCTTTTTCTGTTGGAAATAATTTAGAGTTTTCATGTCGGAGCCTTTGTCACACGGGCAGATTAAGAATGAAGAATTAGGAATTGTTCCATTTTAAAAACATTTAAATATTTACATTTAAAATGTGTAAAGCAGAATATGTGCAGTGTGCTCAGGCTCGGCTTTTTTTCTTTCTGTAAACAGACTGACAAGCTTAGAAGTAGAAGCATAAAAATGAGCCGTACTGCCAAACAATGGAAGTACTGCAGTCAGCTCAATGCCAGATCAGTGACTCACACTGGAGCTGCAGTCAGGTTCAAACGGCAGGATGAACACACACATGCGTGGAATCGCAGAGATTTCTTCAAGAGCGGAACACGGGCGCGTACACAGACAGACGGAATAACAGCAAGACTACCCGCGCCGAACGCCGGATCGTGTGCTCGCTCATTCAGAGATAAGAAGAGAGGCATGAGCCACTGGAGAAGGGGGAGAGAAATGGAGGAAAATAGTGCAGAGTGGAGGGGCAGATGTAGCCGCAAAGACACACACACACACACACAAAACTGTTTCTACGCTGACTGCAGGCTGACAGTAATAAATGTAAAACCAGGGAAGCTGAGAAGTGAAACAGAAACTCGGGTGTAGAGGGAGGACGGCTGAATGTGCATTTCTGGAAAAACATGATCTGAAGCATAACATCACCTATAGATCTATAAAGATCTACTAATGTGGGCTCTTGTTGTCCCGGCTCCATGTGTGATAAAGTAGAGACCGGGAGAGGAGGGAAGCGTGTGTGTGCTTTCTCTTATAATGGTGGAAGGATTTGTGAAAATCAGTTGTGCAGTTATAAACTACATGTAAGCAGTGTTTGCGAAAACACGTCGGACAGTCGGACATTACCGACGTGATTTAATATTGTCCGACGAAAAACTTCACATCGTCGGACATTATGACCGACGCCGTGCGTCTACTCTGAACGTGCCAAAATAAAATAAACTTCCTGAAAACTGCAGACTGTTTGTTGGCTTCCCCCTCAAAAGATCCAGTTTCTACATATGTTACATTATTTATTTGGACTCTCAGCGTAGCGGGTCTTCTTTTGGGCGGAGAGGATGGACAGCGGCAGAGCGCTGATTGCTGATGCGCTCCGCCGGGCAGCTGCGTCGTGCGCACGACCACAGTAACATTCACAAAGTGGCGCCACCCAAAAAAAAACATAATTAACACGCGATCGTTCACGTTTGCTCATACTCTCTTTCATTGTGCCTGACGCGCTCCGCTGCTGCAGGGATCATCTCCCGTGCATCGGTGACGTCACCTCACTGGCGCGGCCGCACATTCCGCTATTTTTGCGGTCGACGGATCTTTTTGATCGGCTAATTTCAAAAGTAACTTGTGAGTTTAAAAGTAAGAAGCCAGGCAGCAGTTTTTCTGGAGGATTGAGAGGAGATGCAGCTAAGAGACAGCAGGACAGGAAATAGTCGCATAAAAAACAAAACAGTGTTTGAAAAGGAAAATGTAGGCAGATATGTCCACTACACGTAATTTTATAATAATAATAATTTATAAGCATGTAATATTTATTTATTTGATACAATTCAGATCACCTTCAAAACTCAGTCCCACACCCAGGGCCGTTTCTAGGCATTTCGGGGACCACGGCACAGTGCAACCCCCCCCAAAAAAAGAGATAATTTCTTCATATTGTGATATTTGTGATGAACTAAATCATCAGACAGAATGACATTTTGTCCTTAACAGCAGTTTATTAGAGTAGTTTAACAAACAGCTGAAATAAACCCGCATCTCCAACTTCCAGTTTCACCTCAACCAGCCACAGCGTCTCTTAAAGGAACAGTAACACCAGGCTACAACATCAGTCACAGAAAGCCTTTATGGATCATTACAATATTTAGAAATATTTTCATATATAATATGTTGTTTCTGGTGTTTCATAATCATTTATAATAATTATATGATCTCTATTAATTTCCTAATAAATTCTGTTAATCCTCATTTTATGAATTTGGCAGAAAATCACATTGATGGTTCTTTTTTCAAATTATGTCAACAGATTATTGTCACAATAAAAATATGTATAATATGTAAAGGTCAGAGGTCACTACAATACCCACTGTTAAATAGATACAAGTCTGAAGCCCGCGAGGACATTGTCCTACGTGGTTCAAAAATGTCCTGCGTGAGACGCTCTCACGTCTACCAGTTTGGCAGGCGTGGCTGAAAAGTTTTCGCAAACACTGATGTAAGGAATCTGATTGTTTACATTCGATCTCCATCTGCTTTGTGGGATTATCCACTATTATTCGACTGTCAGCACAAAGCGACCGACTGAAATTCTAGCAGTGAGTTCACAGACCGGGGGAAATGTCCGTTTGGCTTTCAAAGGCAGAAAAAAAAAATCTTAAGTTCCAGCTCAGCCAATCACAGCTCAAGCTTTTAACACCTAAATACCTTCGGATTCCAGACACCAGCCTTTTTTAAGGAGCTTTCATTTACTTTTCAAATTAATTGTTTTGGTTCTTCCTTTAATCCAACACCAGGATTTGAAGGAGCTAACATTTGCTGCTCAATTTGCATCTCCACAGAACCGTCCTGTCTGGATCACTCAAGCCTTTTGTCCTGCTGTCTTAGCCAAAACTGTGGCTGATGCTAACGGACAATTATAGCAAATCTCTGGAAACACTATTTTTTCCTAAAGCTGAGATATTTTGGTTTATTTTTATTGCATGATCACTATAATCAAGTTGAATTTTCAGATTGTGAGTCTCTGTGCTGTCAAACATGCAGGAAAGTCTGACCTTTTTACTAAAACCACAAGTAAAAAAAAAAAGGAAAATGTCATGGAAAGATCCTGCCTATGCACAAGCAGCCTTCCTTCAAAACAACACAAGCAGAGAGCCCCACAAATAAAAAAATCCTCAGTTATTTTGTGTTTCAGCACCCAGCTTTTATGTCTCTTTCTGTATAAACACTGACGGACATACACAACACTTTCACAACTACGACACAAGTTTGTTTTTAAACACACATTTTCAGAGTTCCTGAAAACAGCTGCATAATAACTCTGCTATAAATCAAGTTAAGGTGGTGAAAGAGGTCAAGAGGAGGATGGTGGAGACAAGGTGGAAGAGATTAAAGAGGCAAGAACACAAAGGACAAGTGGAGAGAAGATGAAAAATATATCAGTCAGTCCATGTTATTTTATAGGTATAGCCTGGAAATGAGGCTTAAACAACCATGGTAACAATTTATCAATAAACACAAACCTGATTGGTCTTATGTTAAACTAAGACAAACGTGTGCCCACATTTTCTCCCTAAATCATTTTAAAACTCTACAAACATGAGCAAATACCAAGCATGTGCAAATTTGTCATTCAATATGTTGAAGGTTGAATATGGAACACGAACACTATGGCCACATCTAGTGTTCAGAGGTGGTATTGCAACAACAGAACACATTTTCCAGCCGTTGGGGTGTTGGTTCACTGCTGATGCATGAAGTGAGCGGCCAGCACCATGTCCAGTGATGAATCGTACAGTGTAAGGACTAGGGCTGGGTAAAAAAAAATCTATTTATTCGATTCTGGATTGATTTCATATAAATTTTGCAAAATCGATTCATAAGGCCTAAGATCGATTTTTCCCCTTGAACCAGAGTGGCCCGCCGACTCGTTTTGCCGCAAAGACTACAAATCCCATGAAACGTCGTTTTCTACCTCAACATTTTAATTATTTCAGACCAGACTTAATTGAATTGAATCGAATCGTGATTAATCGATTCAGAGCCTTATGAATCAAAATCGAATCGACAGTATTCACCGTTAGAACATCTTCTGGGCTCAGAGTCAGCTGCTAGACTTGTCGAGTCCGCCATTTTACTCAGTCCCAGCCTCGCCTTGCCGAGCTGACTTTTTACCGCAAAAAGTTCTTTATTTAAAAAATTAAACATTTTATTGAATATTTGGCTAGTTAAATATCTAATGCAACCATAGTAAAATGAACATGATAAACACTATAGACAGGTAAGTTCTTACAACACAGATTTGTGAATGCTTGTATTTTTCATCCTCATCCATCCGTTTTCCAGCTTATTCTCGAAGAACAACTTGAAATGAATTATTTTGAGAAAAAATAAATAAAAGTTGATGCAGACATGAGAGAAATAAATAAGGCTGGGGGGGTGATGTGCATTGTCCTGTCTTTGGCTGGCAGCCAAGCAAATAAGCGTCTGATGTAACCATGATCTCATTTGAGTTGTGAGCAACGCGCTGCCATCATCACAGAGAAACTTTCTCAAACTCATCCTCTCATTCACGAGAAAATCATTTGTGTGTGTGTTTGACACACTCCCAACGTGTGAGCAACAATGACACTGTGACACAGATGAACAGAGAAGGGTAATTGCCTCATCTGGAGCTGCTTGACAACAACAAAGCTCCACGCTGTTACCGCGGCTGCACTTCAAATTGGCAAGTGTTAATTTCTTTCCCTGTGGTAAATCCTCACAGGCAGCACGGAGAGAGAAAATCTAGCAGGCCCAATCTGCGGTATCCACACCCCAAGACGTCCCGTCAGACTCAGAACCATCGACAAAAGGAAACAAACAAAAGACATCCTATTGCATTCATTTTACAGCTGCTGGCTCACCGTTTTCTTTTAAAAGGAGACTTTGGGATATCAGCTACAGGAATCATCTGTTCTCCAGGTCTGACCCACATTATTGGGCCGTCGTCGCTCTCCGTGGGACTCATGTCTCTCAGACTGGATAATGTTCCCCAGGGAAGAGTTTGCTAGAGTCAGAGGAGAGAACCAGACAGAAAAGTGAGACTGAGAAAACTCAAGAAATAATTCAACTCTTGACTTTTTCCACCAGCTGATCATTTCATCAACTATTGTGTTTATTCATCCACAGCAGCAGTCACAAGAGCAGCTGCTGCTCCCCTTGAACACATCAATAACCCCCTTCAGATATTGTGGAATCAAAGCCACTGATCCACAGAAAAAGCCAGAGGATGTTTGCCTTTTAGACTCAGAGATGCTGCTCCTCTGCTCTGCATGGAGGAGATCTGAAGTGTCGACACAAAACAGCAAACAGGAGACATGCCTGTCAATTCTGCATTTTGGGGATAGCAGCAAAAGCACGATTCTGCTGTCTGTTGCTGCGTTTGGGAAGGAGAACTAGGAGCTCCCACACATCACTTAACACCTGTATGTGTTTTACCAGGTAACACTGGGATTATTTTGAGTGATGATTAGGTCGATGTTAATCACGGGTGTAGAAATCACAGAAAAATCAAGTAAAATGTATTTTTTTACTCTTTTTACCATTTTTATCTGTCTATACTTTTATATTATCAGTCCCTTACAAGTGTTAGAATTAGAACGTCAACATGCCAATATTTATTTAAAAAATGAAAGTGAAGACTAATGTCTGAAGAGTCTTTGGAGACGAATAACCCTCAAATAACTTTCTAAATCTTTTACGACTGTCTAAATCCCTCTGTCGCTTTCCTATCCACTACCCATTTATCAACTGGATTACTGCCAATCATCTGGTGCAGACTCACCTTCAGGAAGGGGGACTCCTCCAGCAAACCGAGGAATTCTGGGAAATAATCCCCAACCTCCTCATCAACAGCTCCGACCAGGCTGACCTGTCTCATTGCCCCCGCTCTGTACGTGCCGTGACTGTAAGTTCTCTTCACCTGGTGGAAAAGAAAAAAGATTACACAGTAAATTTAACATGAGGTTCTCCAAAGCATGCTCTGTTTTTTTAATAGGCGACTCAGGTGGAAAACACAAACGAATTAAAAACGGCAGCAAACGTTGCACATAAAGTCCGCTCCCATCAGAGAGCTTTCACACATTTCAAACGCTCCCTGCTGAGCTGCAACCAGACACAGAGGCATTAAATTTAAAATGACATTTCAAATTAATTTCCCACCGCTAAACGTAAACCACGGCTGCATTATTATACACGCAAAAGGAGTAGGAACAAAAAAATAATTATTTGGTGTTTTGTGCTTAACACAATAGTGACCCCCTGAAGGCAAAAAACAAATTATTACACACTTTCTGACTTTTATATTCAAGGAAGACCCCCCCCCCCCCCCCCCCCCCCTCAGTGTTTTGTTATAACTTTTAAAGGGCTAATTTGTCTCTTTATGCAACTAATGAAATGTTGCCATGTCACTGGATTCACCAGTTACACATCTTAGCCTAAAAGTCACGAATGTTCACCGTTTATTCCAGTGGAACTAATCAGGAAAATACTGAATTAAAAACACTCCAATCTAAAGTGGAGAACAACAAACACAGAGGCTGTAAACCACTACTGGGTGTCAGAGTAGACACCGCGTGTGTTGGTGTATTCACTGGATGTTTCTGCTTCACCGATGTGACTCAGACTGTTTGCTGCTTTCCACTTGGCTGACAGAGCTGTGTGTGTGTGTGTGTGTGTGCGCGCGTGTGTGTGTGTGTGTGTGTGTGTGTGTGTGTGTGTGTGTGTGTGTGTGTGTGTGTGTGTGTGTGTGTGTGTGTGTGTGTACTTGCCCCTCATACGTTGGCCCTCAACAGTGCCGTGTGTGCATGTGGCCTGCATGCTGTACCCTTGGCTGATCAGGGTGTGTGTGTATTTGTTGGTGTGTGTCCCCGTGTGTGTTAAAGTTAGCCAAATCCTTGGCTGCATGCCTCTAGTGAGTCACCGCTCGACAGCGAGGCAGAGATGAAGGTAGCGAGAAGGCAAGAGAGACAGAGCAGAGGGAGAAGAGGCAGCAGGAGCCACAGGAGAAAAAGAATATGGAGAAGCTAAGCAGATGGGTAGAAGTGGCGAGGAAAAAGAGAGAGAGGCAGTCACCAAAAACAAGATGTGAAAGAAATGCAGTGGAGACGAGACAGATTGGGAGGAAATGAGAAAAACAGAAATAAGTGAAAGTAAATAACAGAAAGAATATAATGAACAGGTAAAATAAAAAGAGGGATGTGTTTTTGGGATGTTGATCAAAATCAACCAGAATAAACAGTGATGAGGAAACTTAAACACTGATGGAATTTCAGAATTGGATATTAAAATGGAATTTAGTAAGAAAACACAGACACTAAATGTGTTAGTATCAGTGTTAATTTTGTCAAGAAATTTTAATTCAGTTTTAGTCTTATTTTTAATCACTAATTTTTAGTCCAATTCTTTTTCATTTTAGTCGACTATAATAAATGTATTTTTCTTCTGATGCAATTATTTTCAACTTTTGTAAATGAAATGTTAACGACATCTACTTGAAACTATGAAGAAACAAAAAATTCACATTTCACACTTTGGATCAGTCAAACTCTACATTTATAATAGTTTTAGTAACAATATGATAAATGACAAAATGCACATCGACAGTTTGAGATTGTGCCTCAGTACTAATAAAGTAAACAAATCTTTATAATGTGCAGTAATATTTGTAAACATGACAGGAAATGACATCATACCATCAAAACATTAAAATAATGCAAGGGGGGTAAACTAAAGGTAAGAAATGTTTTCAGGTGTATTTATTATAGTTTTCCCTGCACCAATTTACCAAGATGGGGACACCTGAATGTTTTTTTTACCCCTCACAAAAACACTGCCAGTATTATGACAATATTACAGCCGTAGCAGTGCCATGAAAGCAATTAAACAACCAGAATCGTTGCTCTGCAGGTTTGGTTCAGCTCCACCCCCCCACCCCCAACGCTCGCTGCTACCACCGTAACACTTTTAAAACCAGGGGAAACCCCAGATGTGTACTCACCAAACAAATACCTTTCAGATTGCCCCTTTCACTGCTTTTCCTCCCAGTCGTGGACATTTTCTCCTTTTAGACATGAAATGTTCAACTGTTACTGGCGTAGACATCAATATATGGTGTCTGTGGTTACCGGTAGCTTGCTCAAGCAGCGGTCGGCTCCAGACTCTGATTGGTTCTTTTCTCGTCTAGTCCTTCCTGTTCTATCTGTTAATTGGTTCTTTTTTTTTGTTTTCTTATCTTTTCCATCATCTGATTTTATTTTTGCTACTGTCAATTTTCATTGTCGTCTTATTTGTCAACGAAATTGTTGATCAATATTTGTCATAATTTATTATTTACAGAAGTACACATTTAAGTTTTGTTTGCACAAATTAATTTGTCACAAAAAAAACCTAAAATATTTCATCAATGAAATTAACACTTGTTAGTAAATCGATTTGATCAAACAAATCTTAGGTTCTCTTAACATTCTAAGAGTTGCTCACACTGTAAAAATGATGCTCACAAAAATTGGGCGAGTACTTTAACCACTACAGTCTTACTTGTTTGTGTGAAGTGGGAGGGAGACGTAGTGAGCTGAGGTGAAGAGGTCTGCTGCAGAAGAACTACACATTTATCACCAAGTCCAAAGTTTAAAGCAGAATAAGATCTGAATAATGTCCATGACTTCTGAGAAAAACGTTTCTGTGGAGATTCTAGACATGATTGACCAAAACCACCAGAAATAATGTGACGACTTTAACAACCAAGCCACTGCATCAGAACAGAGAAGAGGGGAGCTAGCCATAGTCTCACTTTCTCCTCACTCTTCCAAACAACAACACATCAGCAGGAGATACATGTGAGACTCTGTAGCTGTTTATGTACAGTGAGATATTCTGCTATTAAAAAATAAAGGTTATGCCTGTTTAAAATACTTTTAGCCTCAGTCCAACTTAAGCCAATAACTCATATGCCAGGATTCTGAAGATCTTTACTATTGGGACATATATAACAAAAATGTTTTACTCTCTATTCAGTATAAATATGAAATAAAAGTTTATATGAATAGCCGTTACATATGAAACACTTGTGAAAGGTATTGTATTTTACAAAAACTAGGATGTTAACTGAATAATTTACAAGCAGAGTATTAGAAACCTTAATGAAGCATTGAATTATTGTCAAAATGAAACATGTTTTGATGTAAATTTGTCAGTTTTTATGAACTATAGAAGCGTCTTTATAACTAACAACTTTTATGTATTACGCAATATTTTTAGTGAATAAAATGTGGTTCAATCATGTAAGAATTCAGAAAAATTACAGAAAAGGTGGAATTTGGGGAAAATAAAAGAATTTTCCAAAGGGTCATACAATTGTGAAAAGTCCAGATGAAATATATATATATGGTCAGAGGCAAGTGAAGGGGATAAAAAAGTGAAGGGGATAAAAAGTTCCTGTTTATAGAATCTAATGAGGGTTGAAACTGGAAAAAAGGAGAAGGTGCCCCAGTTTCCAAACGACTGAATCCCCACCGCTACTTCAAATCCGATCCCAGTAGATCGTGGAGTCGATTATGTCAGATCAGCAGGTAAATTCTGTGTCATTATTTACAAATAATTGAACATTTTATTCGTGGTAAATTAAATATACAGATACTTCACTCAGTCTGTTTATCAGTGAGAAGTGGGCCAAGCCACATGACTGTTATGTTTTTATGCTTCATTTCATGGCATCTGTGCCTCGACTAAAACCTTAGAATATTCACTCGACACACATAAGACAGCTGAGATGGTGTTATTGAGTCAATGACCTAGATACAAAGAAGAAATGTGAGCACACACACAAATTCATCATCATGCTTACAAGTAACTGTTGACTTGCTGAGTGTCGTGGTCATGGAGCATGTGTGTATATAAGTGTGTATTTGTCTGGGTGCATGCACTTAATTAGCTGTTGCTTATAAACATCCAATTGTGTATGTGTGTGTTTACATGTGAATAATTTAACAGCTGAATAACCCCCACGCTGTTTGCAAAGAAAGGCATTAGGAAACACTACCCCGGCTCACATAAACAGTCAGTGGTTCACGTCATTTGTCTGCATTAAGTAAAGGAAAACAAGGAACCGTTCCTTCTTCTATAGTCCTTTATAACCATTGTGTATGTCCGTGCAAACACACGACACACTGCTGTTTTACTAACATTGTGTACTTTTGTACCACGACTGTCCCTCATAAAACCCACATCCCTGATGTGAGGTCACCAGCATAAGTTCTCTCTAACATTCTGTAACGATTCAGTCTTTTAATAGACTCGTCCTGGCAGAGTTCATGTCGTGCCATAATCTCACTACTCTACCTGACCTTTGGTTAACCTCTGCTTATCTGTCTGCATCCTCCTCTTCCACAGCTTTCATTGGCGTTTGTTCTCAGTCCTTCTGTCCAGTCAGACCAGACTATAAGTCTATTAGTCCATTATCATGCCTGCGTCACAACAAAGCTCCTGGCTGCCGACTGCTGCCTCAGACATCACGAGACACGCTTTTGTTTCATCTCTTCTCCCTTAGCTGAGCTTCAAAGAGAGTTCACACCTAAGTATCCCAGTGACACCACACAAGTCATTTAATAATGGAGCTGTTGGAACTGTGTTCAGCATTTACTATAACTTCATTTAAAAATAAAAAAACAACTGTTTTTGAGCAGATTTATGATGTAGGTTTAGTTTAATTTCATGAAATGATTTGAAGCAGTGAATTACTGTCTGTTTTCTGATGCTCATCTGAGACATGGATGCACCAAGACTAGGTCAAAGGTCTTAAAACGGATGTAAAGCATGTTTTTGTATGGTAGTGTACATTAATGCAAAGGCTGCATGACGGTAGAATCACTTTTTAAATTTAAAATGATTTTAGTTTATATAATGCTTTATTCAGCCAACTGTAATAAAATGTTCTATAAATGTCTGTAGGTGTTTCTACTCATACAGGAAAATGTAACTTGGCAGTTTTGGCTTGTTTTTAGCACCCCCTAGTGTTCTGTTAGTGAAACCAAAAGCGAAACATGTCCTCGCTGTGCGTTCGTCTTTTTAACACCTTCATCTAACTGCTGAAATGTCTCCTCAGCCTTCATTAGTGTCTACAGGAGCGGTTCATCACTAAATCAAACAAATCAGCTGTGTTCATGATCTAAAACATGCAGGAAACATGCTGGAAGCAGACTGCAGCACCAGGCATGTCGGCTCCATTTTTTTCAACAGACCGGATTGGCACTCTGAAGTTGCAAGTGCGGTATTCTGGCCACAGAGGGCGGTGGGGGTCTGAGTGACGTTTCATTAACCCTGCGAAGCAGTGGTACTCACCCCTGGTCCTTGAGAGCCAGTATCCAGCATGTTTTCCTTGTTTCTCTACTCCAACGCACCTAATTCAGTGGATGAATCACCTGTTCAGCAACTCATCAGGCTCTGCAGAAGCCTGTTAATCACCTGCTGATTGAAATCAGGTGTGTTGAAGGGGGGTTAAAGCTAAAACATGATGGATACCAGCTCTCCAGGACCAGGAGTAAGTACCACTGCTGTAAAGGGTAATTTTAGCACACACTGGCTCAAGAAAAACGATTCAAAAATATGAAAAAGTTGCATAGTATGGCTTTAAAATACACAGAATGATAACGAGCCAAATTTTAGTAGATGTGATACAATTTCAAAACTACCAAAATAATTGTGATAACTTGTTTTTCTCTTCATTTTTGTCCAATCATTTAAAATAAAATATGTTTATTGTCTTAGCACAAATTAGTAACATTTCAAATACAGATAATTAGACTAAGAGTGGTACAGAACAAAAATGGAAGTTAGGAAAAAGTTGTTATAATTTTCAGACTTGTAGCTCATTAGTTGCTAATCATTCATTGGTGTGACACAGGAAGTTTCACAGTAAGATTGAAATAAAGCTTCAAAAATACTGAATGTATAGAGCTGGTGGTGTAACTACATTTCTTTGCTCAGTAACTGAAGACAGACCAAATTACCTCACAGTACAAGCACACTGTGTATTGACTGCTGGGCTCTGTCTACCCTGAGAAAATGGAGTGCTGTAATCTTCTATAATCCTCACCAGCACTGAAAATGGCTTCAGTCAGGTACTAAATTCAAAACACAGACACCCATCAACTTTGCTGCCTGCACTCACATTCAGAACATCACAATTATACCGTGAACTCCCGGAGCTCGAGAAACAAGTAAAAAAATAAAAAACTTCACAAGCAGCTGCACTTTTTTTCACCTCTCTTTTCTTTTTACACACATACACACACACACACGCACGCACGCACGCATACATGCACACGCACACAAAAGGCAGCAGTGCAGCCATTCATGGCTGGAACACAGAGCTGCTGCACAACAGAGCAGAACCACAGAGTGGAGGGATAAAAGAGAGACTGAAAGACTAACGGAGAGAGGGACACAAAAAAGGCACACTGGCCTAAAAAAGAAGAAGGGTAGAGAATAATGTGGACGATATGCCATTAATCTGAGTGTGTATGTGTACCTGCTTCTGTACACGTTATCAGTATGCAAGCTCACATCTGTGTGTATGTGTAGACTGTATATCTACTTCCCAAGGTCACTGCTGAGAGCTGCAAGGGAAGAAAAAAAATTAACAAGGCCAGTGGACAATGACGTTAGCCCTGCAAGGAACATTACTCTGAAAAGGGGGCTGCGCAAGACACGGGTTTGCAGGGAAAGATTAGATCAAATAGGGACAATGAACAATTAGATAATTTCTTTGGCTAAAATGTGCAGAGATAAAGAAATGTTTTTGTGCAGGCAAACTGCAAAAAAAATCCTTCATATTAAGATTTCCGTGGGAGAAAAAAGCCAGAGTAAATACAACAGAAAGCAAAAACTGATCTACCTAGTACAAAAACACTTTATAGTAAAAGAACCAGTTGAATACAAAGCCACTCAGGAGGTTTGAGGCAACAAAAGGCTTTTCATTATTAAACGAAAGAGATGGCACAACTCTCACTGAGGAGGTCTCGCTGTCGCTGGGCTCAGGGGACGAGCCAGATCAGCCACTAGGAGGAAAAACCCATTTCTTCCAGTTGTCCTCAGAAGATTATGTGATGTTTTTAAGGGTCAGCTGAGAGGTGTCAGACTACAGCTGCTCTAACACTTGTGGCTTATAAAGCAAAGATGAAAAACACATTTTTATGTGGTTTTGGCTCAGCCCGACTTGCTGTGAACCTGCTACCTACCTGACAGCTTCATCTCTCACAGCCTGTTAACTCGGTTTCTTGCTTTTCATTTGTATCACTTGGAATTTCTGTTCTCACCTTTACGCTCATTTCATTTCCCGTTTTTAAACAAGTTTGTTTGAATTAATGCATCTTTTCTCATCTTCACAATAAGCATAAACTCTTCCTTTTTATAACTGCACATTTAAAAATGAGCCATCCTTACTTTTAGTAACACTGAGGAACGCTCAAATATGTTTTTACAAAACTACTGCTGTTAATTATGCTGTCATTTAGTCTAAGAAATCAGACGTTAGCATTAATGCTGAACAGATGGAGACAGATGCTTCTACCAGATGGTTAAAACCACAACAGCACAACTTTATCAAACACACAGCAGCCAGTTACCCGGCGTGTGACTTCAAACAATCTCAATCCTTTGCTCAGAGTCCTTCATCCTCTTCCTCTCTGCACTTAGACTTGTCACAGAACTATGTTTTAGTGAGAAGGCCAGAGCAAAATTCAAGAAAATTAAAGCACTAAAACAACGTAATGAATTGCAGCAAGAGTTTCCCTGAAACTCACCTAAGGAAATATTTTTATGTACACCTCATAAGCAGGTGTTTTTTATGTATGGTGCACTAAATTTAGGTCTGTTCATGTAAATTAATAAAGATTAAATGGTGCTAAAATGGCATAACTGATGACAGCTCCTAATGTTGATAGTAGGGTAGGGAATCTTTAGGCTTCTCTGTACTATTTGATTACGATTTACATGGTTGTGAAGTCATTATGAAACTATTTGCTTTGCATGTTTCTAATAATTGAATTTAAGAGAAAATGAGCTCCGCAAAAATCCTGCAAATAAGATGACCAACAATCTTCTGTTTTCATTGCATCCCCTATTATTATTATTATTATGAGAAATATAAAACATTTCTCAATTAATTCCCTTCACATCCTCTTAAAGATCTGCTGCAGGTTTTCTCTGAGTGTTTTCATCTTATTCATCTTTATTTTGCAATCAAGTCATACTGCTATTTTCAATTGTACTAATTCAACTGTGTTCTTTTACATTTGCTCACACATGCAAAATACTGATTAAAAACAATTTACTCAAAATCAGAAACCATCAAAAACATTTACAGAACTATTTCTGTAGAAAACATGAACTATTTCTGTAGAAACGCCTAATCTGCACAAAGTAGACACGTCTCCACAAGCCAACTCCACTCACTAGCATCTCACCAGAGAAAAACAGCTCGACGCATTTAAACAAACACGTCTGCACAGGTGTAGGGTGCATGCATAGCTCTAGCCTTGTACAATAGAAAATGAAAAGCTTTAACTTGCAGCCTCCACCTCTTCCTGTGTCAGCAAGCCTGCACTCGTGGGAAAGTTCAAAAACAGCAAAAGTGTAGCCAGAGCCGTATGCATCACGCCTTTAACACAAATACCTTTCCTCCCGTGTCCTCAAATGAACCCGTCAAACCACACAGGTCAAATCAGATTTTAAACAAAATGTCACGAATCGTTATGACAACAATAAACTATTTAAAGAGAAATTTATAAAAGTAAAGTTGACTTTAAGTCCTCATGTTTATGGACTGTTGTTGTCATCGACCTGAAGCCAAAACAGGGAATAAACGACCATTTGTTTTTAATATCAGATATTTCACCATCTGTTCTGTTTTCTAACCCCGGAGCTGAATTAGCAGAACTCTACATGTTTTTGTTCTGTGTGATCGTGTCCAACTGACCTGTGAGTAGAAATTAGCCATGGTGGTGGTTTCTATGTCCTTCTTTCCCAGCATTTCCATTTTGACTGGAGCTGACGGGAACTTGGTTGAGAAGTAGTCCAAAAAGTCTGGAAGGTACTTGGCTTCTCCGTGAACAATTCCCATGACATAATGAGCTGCCTGCAAAAAGGGAGACGATGGATTACATTCTGAGTGTTATTAAAAAGCTTCACATCCAGATTCTCTGATTACTAATAAAGTGATGACTTGCAGATACAATATGAATATTGCCTCTTTCAAATCAATCAAAGTAATCCGTTCTCAGTAGAAGAAAAACTGCAGCCAGACACTATTGCACCAAAAAAAAAACTAGAAATCAATATTCAGATCACATTATTTGCTCTACCTTGGATTTGTCTTCACTGAACGATAAAGTGACAAACTCCTGGGCAAATCTCTGCTTCTGATCCACGGAGAGAGAAGCAAGCTGGGATGCATACGCATGGGCCACCAGAGCTCCTCCGTTAGGTTGGTTTTCTATATAAATGTATGAAGCAAACTCCAGCCCCACCAGTCCAGGGTAGAAACACTGCAAGTTGTGTTTAGGTGGGAAGGGGCTCGTAGATGAGTTCTGAAGAGCTGAGTTACAAATGGGTTTAGAGGCAGGAGATGGAGACGAGGGCCTGAGATGGGACGTTTTGTTGTTAGGTGCAGGATAAAAAGGTGGAGGGGACTTAAAAACTCCTGGGGAGGAGTTGTTGGTTAGTTCAGAGTGGGAGGAAGAGTTGGTGGACGGAAGCAAGCCAGCACAGATGGTTTGGCAGGAGCGGTGGTACAGCTTCACTCGCTTGTGCTTTTCTCCTTCTTTATGTTTTTTCTTCTTCTTTTTCTTCACTTTTTTGATTTGAAGTTCCTCCGCGTTGATCTTTGCCTTCTCTTTTTCCTCTGGAGAGAGAAAAAAAGAAAAGAAGCAGACATTATTAAAACAAAAATAAATATTTATGAAAAAGATGCAAATATTAAATAAATGGGTATGTTTTCTAGTTACAGGTTACAAAGTCAGGAAGAAGACAAAACACTAATTCACATCTTTTAAATAAAAACAAGCAGACACCTAATAACATCGCTATAAAAAACAAAACAGGAAATCTGAAAATATTAAGCAAAAAGTATTTGAAGTGTAGACAGATGACTCATAGCTTTCCTCAGATCATGAGCATCCTCTGTGGTGCGTACGCAAAATAAATCGAAAGCTTGAAATAGAATCCCATGAGTAATGCAGCTATGACTAAGTCAGGAAACACAGTTTTGTCAGTCTCTGTGAGGAGATAAAACTGTACATGACAGTCCGTCTCCTAAACGCCAGCGGCAGCGCAAATTGGAACATGGAAATTTATGCAAAGTGTGAGTCGATTTGTCACCGTGTGCGTTAGAGCAAAACAATTAGCAAACGTGTACGGGACGATTCATCTTTCATGTAAAATTTGACATTAATATATTTATTGTGTGCGTGTACACATGTGAGTCACACTGGAAGAAGGTGCTACTCCATCAGAATAAATCAACACTGGTCACATACAGTCAGGCACACTTACAGATGGTACCCTATATATTTTTCTGTATCAGATGAAGGAGGAATGGGAGCATAGAGGGAGTTACAGAGAGGACATCTGAAAATGCTATACCGAAGCTACTAATCCATAAGCTCTTTAATGCATAAATCACACCCCCGCCCCCCAGAACACGCTAAAGACAGACACAAATGGTTTTATTCTTAGATCTCAAACCACAGAGCAACACCATAACTACAAAATAAGTGCTATGTGATCAATTTGTAGGCTATTACTAAGGTGAGGTCCATTTTAATTCAATATTAAATGTACAGTTTAAAATCACTCATATTGCTGAACAATAATAGAGATCTTAAAATCTAAGATGGAGATAAAAATAATGACATTGCCTTTAAATTAATATAAATATCCCAAATATTTCCTTATTAAATCTGTTGCAGTAAAACAACCTGAGGTTCATCAGGAAAGAATCCTGACAATGAATATTTAATTATTCACTTCATGACACATGTGTTTAATTTGGTAAGCCCACTTGTCTGACTGGTCACGATCAGTTTAAGGTCAACCGAGTTTATAGTCAAATCAACACAGAGACCCACAACAACTTCAGCGATAGTAAAGCAGATTTACCGTCAGAACGGTCGTTTGCTGCTCATTGATTTCCGATACTCATCTCTACTGACTACCTCCCTCCCTCTTTCTCTCTCATCCTTTTCAATTGTAAACTTAACTTCCTCTGATCAGATTCCCAACTATCCCTCTCACTCTCTCCGTCACCATCAACATTTACTAAATGTAATACTCTCTGATTAAACACTGGATCTATTGCTGGAAACCTCCCTGCTGGTAGGGACAGCCCTCCGTGCCACATTTTTCTTTCAGCTGATTGAAAATCTCACCGTGGATTTCAGCGTGTCTCTTGTTATCGTAAACACACATGATTAAATACCAGACTCTCTCGCAGGAAGACTGCAGGATTAACACTCACTCTTACTCTCAGTCTCTCCCTCGTAAGGCCTGTCGTCTAACCGCTCACGTGAAATGAAAAGATGAATCAACATTACGAGGGTGCGTGTCCTTTCCACCGATAGTAGGAAAAACGACATTGCAGATAATCTCTGTAATTTTCATCTGCAGCAACTGGTCATGGTTTGTGGGTAAAGTGCCACCAAGTCCTTGAAATGTCACAGTGAGGTTGTGACATTCCTACATTAGAGTAAATCTGATATATGGAAATGAAACTGGCGTGTTATGTCTAGATATATACATCTGGGTGGGATGTGTGTCGTCTTTAAAAGCCTAAAAAGTCTAGAAATAAATGTCAACAAACAGCAGAGCTCAGATTACCCACACAGATGGAAACAGGGATTACAGTCAAAGTGCTGTAGGAATAATTTACTACTGTCAAAAGGTTAACGCCAAGAGATGCATTTATAAATAAATAAAAACCTGACTGATAAACCAGAGGGCTGGAACTAGCTTCTCATATATCCGTCTGCCTCACGCTAAAGGTTTATACACACCAAGATCACAGCGTGGGGTGAGCAATAAGCACTTACATAATTATCGAGCTCTAAGACACAGAAGAGCAATAAAATCAAAGTTAGACACTGAGGTGGGATAACAGAAATATGAGGAGAGTAGTAGGAACATAGACAAAGGCTGGTAGAGACAGAAAAACAGCAAGACTGAGTGTAAATAAGTGACCAAACGAGTGGGAGGAAAGTGACAGAAAGATCTGCCCTACGAGTTAAAATAAGCTACGCTGCTTTTGGCTTTTCTCACAACTTGTCCTATAATATCTCTCTGCCACGCCATTAAAAAAGCGTCTGTGTGCAGAACCACACAGAAAACCAAAAGGCCTGACTAAATAAATTAGAAGCACTCATATGAAAAGAAGCACAGAGAAAACACCAGAGCAAGGAACAAAAGTCTTAAAGAAAGTTTTAAAATGAAATCGTTTTCCTACTGCTCGAAGCATCGGGAGTGGTGTGTGTGTGTGTGTTACCCTGCTGCAGCACGTGGAAGTGGGTCATGTTTGGCATCATTAATAGGCAGTTTTACAGAGCTTGTTAAGCTCCAACACAGCAAACACAGTTCTGAGGAAACATCTGTGATTTTTAAAGTGTCATTCTGTGAAACTTCATGCATTACTTACAAGTGTCAACATGAGTCACCACTAATATTTTTATCTGCACAAGAATTTGACTTCATTACAAATAATTATTTTAATTTTTAAATCACATCTGTTCTAATTTTCTACGCGTAATCAAACACTAATCTTAAATATGCTACTCTTACCACTCATCAATTCAAATAACAGCCCTGATGATTTTCCTCCCACATCTTAGCTGGCATGAACGATTGTTTCCACCAACCTTTAATCGGCTGCTTGACTTCTCCGTTCTCCCTCTTGATCTCATTCATCACTTTGTGCTTTTTCTTCTCCTTTTCCTTCTCTCGTTCCTTGACCTTCTTCTTCTCCCGCTCCTTTGCCTTGTCCTTGGAGTGTTCTGTGAAAGCAGTGAGGTGGGGTTCAGGTTTCAAAGGTAGAAAACATTATTTTCAGAGCTTGGTTTTTAACCTTCTAATCATCACACTAATACATGTGTAGACAAACTTTATTTCTCTTGATTTGCATTTAAATTGTGACCCAGTAGTTAATAATTTTACCTTTTTAATCTTGATCTTTTTCTTCCTATTAAATTCCCTACAGTCACCCTGCAACTTCACTCGGAAGTCATCATTAGTACATATAAACAAGCAAATTCATCTTTTTGTCTCATGCTCAGAATCAACCTTCAATATGCTTCTTTTTTTAAGAAGTCCTAAATTACCTCCCCAGTAAACCCCCTCCTCCCAGTACTTTTCTGTCAGACAGAATTATTTGAGTGCTGAAGAGGTACAGGATATTTTTAAAAATGACCATAATCTAAATCAGCTCACTTCTGAAAGCTGTGGAGAGGATGAGTGGAAATGAAAGTAAACCTGAATCATCGGCCTCTTCAGAAATATGTGGCAGGTGTACCAACAAACACCCAGACCCTCCAGCTGAGGCCTTGTCCACACGTAGCTGGGTATTTTTAAAAACGTATATCTGCCCTCCCAAAAAATAGCGTTCACACCACCTCGTTTTTAGAAACCACTCCATCCACACGTAACTGCATCAAGTACATTGTTAAGCACATTCATAGGCATGCCAGACCTGCAGGTGGCAGTAGTTCCCCCGAATCCGGAGTTTTTAAAAAGATTTGTTTTTGTTGCGGAAATCTGCGTTTTCGTGTGGATGACAGGCCGAATCGTAGAAAAATATCTTCGTTTTGGGAGATACCCGGCTACGTGTGGACAGGGCCTCAGGCACAAAACATTTTCTTTCTGAAAACAGCTTTCATTTTAGCAAATCTTTTTTTACCTGCCTTTTTGTATTGTTCACGTCCTTTTCTGTCCGATTTTAAAAGAAAGCTTAAATGTAACACAGTATTCTGAGCCGATTCATTTTTATTTCCAAAGAACTTTTTCTTTTTGAACTCTGTCAGAGCCGTCAGAAAAAAGGAAGCTGTGTTTTTCCTGTGGATGTAGGAAGTGGGAACACCAACAGTTTTTTGAGACTCTGTTTGCAGGATCAAAAGACAGAAAAAACTCTGAAAGTAGAAATCCTTAGAGAATGATCAAAAGAAATAAAATTACCTTTAAAAATTTAGCAGCGCTGCCATTTTTTAAAATATCTTTGAATTTTCAACATTAGCAACTATTTCATGTTCACATTCAGCACACGGTTGATAATTATGAAGAATGTCAAAACAAACTACTGAAAGGAATATGCAAATTTACCAAGGACTATAAACTGCCTGACTAAATTAAATTAAAACAAAATGTGTTAAATAATTTTAGCTCTTTGGAGAGATAAACCTACAAAGGAGCCTCAAATGTTCTGCCAGATTTTTGAAAATATAAAACGCGCCAGAACCTTGGCAATCATAAACAATACATTTACTGCTAACGGCTAAGGAGGCTGACCTTACATGCTCTGGAAAACTAGCATGATTCATCACAGCTTAAGAGAGGGGGTTTCCCTCGAGTGAAAAGGGCTCTCTCATAAGCTTAATGAAAAACTTCTTAAGTCAGTGCAGAAATCAGTGGACTTCCCATTTATATAGCAAGGTACAACTGCGTACTCCATCCACCATCTGTGCTTAGGATGACTTATCTGATCAGTGTTCTGACTCGTTCATTTGGCAGCCAGGTTTGTGATTGAGACTGCAACATGATGACACTGGCAACCTTTACATGGCCTTCGTGTCTCCAGCCAGAAGAAAACTAAAATATACACACTGATCTTTAATAGAACACGCTGGAATAAATGCATTTAAATAATTCAGTAAACAGGTCTAGATTTTATGTTTAACCTCCAAAGAGAAATTATATTGCTGCAGAGTAAATTATGATCTAGTAAACTACTTTTATTACTGACAGATGGTTTCCTTTGGTTTTTATTCTTTTATGTAATTACTATTGAAAAAAATCAAGCTGTTTTTTGCACAAGAGCTCAAAGGCATCAAAGACTATAAAAATATTGAGCTAAAATCAGTCCGAGAAACTGTTTCATGTGAAAACTTACTGTACAACAAAAAGGCACATATTTTAGTGGTAAAATCTGGTATGTGGAATAACAAAAAGTTTAAAGAAGTAAAATTTACCACTGAAAAACATACTTTGACATGAGGTTTATATGCTGCTCAGTCTGCCCACCTAGTCTCAGCATACACGCTCCACGTGAAATGGAAAATCATAGTGAAGAAAATAAGAAAGTGAAATTCAAAAGTAGTTGTTCTAAAATATCTATAAAAATAGCACTTATTTGCAGTATTTTTATAAATACATCCTGTCAGAATCACAGCAGGGCTGCCAGTACATTTGTCACTCATCAGTCCATCCATGCTGGTTTGGAAGCTCATGCAATCAAAAAACTATGCTGTAAATGAAGCCAATCTTTGTTAGGCCACTGGCTTGACATTGCATGTTTAGAGAGTAGCACTCTGTGAGAGATCAAATGACACAACTAGATATATAACAGGGGCTGATGGCAGCTATACATGTTATTTTATCATCACCAATCAGCCACACCCTGACATTTATGAGAGCTGATGTATTCATTGTTTACAAACTAAACTGATTTTATGGCTTGAGAACGTTTCACTATATTTAAATACACAAAGGTAGAAATTTCAGCAAAAAATATTTCTGTTTTATTTAGTTGAATTAAACAAATATGGACAAATACAAATCAAACGTTGCCATGGTCTTGCTCAGAAAGACTTCCATGGGAATTATTTTAAAAGTTTGAACTCATTGAGGAAATGGACTTTAGGGAAATGTTGCAGTCATTTGATATATAACTGAACTGAAACATAGCCCAGTGAATGTAAATAATCTGTGTGTTGAAATAAAAGGTCTCACACACACAACTAATGTCATTTAGGTTCATTTTTGTAATATTTGTGTTACGAGTGTCGTAATGAAGATTTCATTATCTCTTGGCCCAGTTGTCTATTAGACATTTTAAACGCATGTCTCTTATTTCAGGACCAAATGTAACTGGCAGTGTTTGTGCCTTGGCATTTCTTGCATGCAGCCTCACTCCAACAGCAGCAGCACATCCACTAATAATGTTACTTGATCATCTGATACTCTTTGGATCCTTGGATTTTTTTTTTCCTTTCAAGAAGGTCTGAGAACAACTTGGATTCAGAAAGGGTTTCCTGAAGCTAACAGTCAGCTCTGAAGAAGGACAAAAAATAAATAATGTTGTCCTCCTCCCTCAATGATAATTTCCAGACCTGGATTGCAAATTGTCTTTTTTTTTTTTAGAAGAGTTTGCATGTCAAGTAAAAACAACACACAAGCAGTATTAGGGGAATTATCTGCATCTAAATTCTGCTTTCCATGTGCAGAAATGAAAGATGTTTTAACTTATAATTACACTAAACAGGGGTTGTGTTTGAGAACCCTTAAAATAGATTTATGCACATTTCAAATTAAAATATCGTACACATCAACACTAGCATTTTCAAAGTTTCATATTCCAATAATGCAACACCTACAGTCTATTTACAAGATGGCTTATGTTAATGTTTCAGAACAACAGGGTAGCAACACATCCTGGAATCCTACAACTGCTGTGTGTCATGACCTCCTAAACTGGCCAACTGGAAAAGGGTGACATCACACACACAGAGACAGAGAGCGATGTGCCTACCCTACACTATTAGAGAGAAAATCTAATCAAGAAAACAAACAAATATTAACAAATCAAAAAAGTAATTTGAGGCATTAGTTTGGTGTAACAATAATACTCAAACATACAAAAGCAGTTTATATAAGGAAGCCATAAAATAAAGGATAAGTTACTGTTTGGCATTGAATCAGAAAATAAAATCTAACAGTTTGAACACTTAATATTAAAAATCCATCGTGATTTAGTGTAATAACCTGTAGTAGCTTTCATTAAATGAAGCGTCATACTAAAATAATCACCTTCATTTATTTAACTAACCAATAATGACATTTTCCCATAAAGCACTATCAAATAGCACACCGCTACGTTCATTACTAAATTGTAAAACGATAGCATCAGATAGGGGAAAAAAATAATTAAGTGGATGAATGAATGGATTTGCTGCATCTACAACAGCATCAACAAGCCAGGACGTGTTTCTCAAACAGCCAGGGGTTACAGAGGGGGGCGTGGTGCTGTACCAAAACAACACTTACCCCATAATGGCGGGCGGCTGTCATATTGTTATGACACGAACGTGGAATTCTTAAATATAACACGCGATATGTCATAAAAATGAATAACAAGTTCGCTAAATTGTTGTATCTATGAAAATTTAAATACTTCATGTTAAAAATGACGTGTTTTCATTCGTCTAACGCGTATTAGGTCGATGTATTCGAACAAATTCGGTTTTATTTTCTCAATAATTACGTAACAATTCCGCCGCAGCACGAGAGCAGCTGGTTACAATTCAACTGCCAGGTCGCGCGACGGCTGCTCGTGTTGAGCTCGAGGGCTCACGAGCGTGTGAACAAGCGGCGAAAGCCTGCAAACAGTCCGTGGATTTATCGATTAAAGTCAGCTTTAAAAATCACTAAACACGACGTGAACATTTCCCAGGCGAACTATAATCGATTCCAAGAACATACTTTTTGTTTATCAAATTGTACGTGACCGTAAACGACATCAAGATTTTTTTCAGTAGCTAAACTGGACTAGTCACATTATAAAACAAGACACTCCAAACCACATGTTACAGTAGCTGAATCTTACAAAAACAAGTACTTCTAATACAAACAAAACTTTAAAAATGAAAGTAGAACACGATTAAATGAAACTGTCTTGGTGGCCTACCTTGGGGTGGTAACGTGACATCTCCATTTTCTCTTTTCACTGCAGAAATGTTGTTAAATCCACTGATATTGTTGTTGTTAATGCTGCTCCCGGGTCCAGAGGTCAACAACAGTTTATGTTTCTTTTTCTCCTCCCCGCCTCCCTTCCCCTTCTCTCTCTGCTTGTCTTTACTCTTGGGTTTCGAGGAAGGCGCCTTGTGGAGGAAAAAATCGCTCTGTTTGAAGACTTTATGTGCGCTTGTCGGTGGATGGGCTCCACCGGTAGCAGGCACCGGAGGGTTGCTGCTGTTCGTCTTAACCGGGCTAAAGGTCCACAAACTCTGCTGCTTCGCGGTGTGTTGGAGTTTCCCGCTACCGTAGCTTCCCACACCTCCGTCCGTACCGAGTTTCTTGGGTTTAACGCTCTTCTCCTCTATTCGGACCTTCTTGGGTGGCGGCGGACTGAAATCTCGGGAATATTGCGAGCGGTTATCCGGGGCTTCCTTCGCCTCCGTTGGCTTACCGAGCGCGCTTTTGACTGAGGCAGCAGCAGCTCCGGAGAGGTGAACAGAGCCCTGCGAGTCAGCCATCTTGAGGCTTCTCCCTCTATTTACTCTCTTCCCCAACGGCCGCTGCTGCTATTTTTTTCCGCGACGTGCAAGTTAGCAGTGACGGGGGCGGGGACTGGGTTTGATTGACAGCTAGACAATCGGGGCGGTGTTAAGACATGAATGACATGTAGAGTCGATTAGAGGCGGGGCTTAAGCGCATAAACAAACTGCGCTTTTTAATGTTTTTGAAGTACAACGAGGATAAAATACGGTCAGCACTAGAAAAATTGTATTTAAATTATTTAATTGAACTTAACCAAATGTCTCGTGGTCCTGAATAATATTTTTTTTCTTATGGCTGCCCATTCTCTCCAATTAGATTTTCATTTTGTGACAATAAACTAACAATTGTTGTAAATAACACCTAATGTTAATTTTAGAATGTACATTCAAAAGATAGACATGTTTTTATGACAAATTAAACTATTTTCAAAAATGTTTGATATAACATGTGGACAATATTTTTTTTCCAGAGTTTGAGTTATGATTCTTGAAATGTCAATAAATAATCCAATCTTTACTCCAATAATCTTGCCACGTTTGCTTTCAATATTTATTATAAAGACAGATATTTTGACTGTTTATGATTCTCCTTTATTTTCTTTAAATAAAAAAGATAAATCTCTTAGCACACATCCATGTCAGGAATTGGCAGTCAATTATGAACACTAAATATGATTACTAGCTGTGAATTAGTTAATCTGACCATTTTATTTCGAGATGTAATTGAGAAGTGGAAAATGTTTTCTCTGCCTCTACATGTTACATATTTTATACTACAGGCTTTGAAATGGAGCTGACAGTTTTCCTTTTCTACAGATAGCAATGCAAGCCTGCTGTTGCTGCTCACACACGCAACTCTAACTGCCTATATTTATAAGCCATTACATAACATGCTAAAATGCTCATTGGGAAAACTGAGGTGACCCAGTTAAGACAGCAACCTGGCTTCATTTACACTCAGAGATGAAAAAAAGGGACTGACTGTGTATTTGTGTGGTCTTGATGCATTGCTGAAAGGAGAACTCTGCATAAACAATTATGTAATTTTGCCTTAATGAGTTTTATTTCCTCTGGATTTATTTTCCAATGTGCATCTTATCCCACAGGTGGTCCACTTTAACATTTAAGAGCACACTTGAGTTGTGCTGAGTAATTTACTTAGCGGGTTATTTTTGTGTCATGCATTAGATGCACACCTGCTAACCTTTAAAAAGAAAATCTCACTGCTGGTGTGATTCTAATTTTGAGAAGGTTGATCATCCATTAGTTAGTGCTTTTAAAATGAAGCATGAGCTGCAGCTGTGAAAAAGGCACGTGCAAATATCAACACCCCCTTGTTTTACAGTAAAAAGGTCAAGCTGTGTACAATTGTGATCCAAGCGTGCTTACTAAAGATCACCTCTGCTGAATATATTTATGCTTATAATAAATCTGAAATGAGCATTGGCAACATGTGAGCACCAGTCATTAGTGTCTTGCTGTCTCTCGATGTGTAGGAGGAAATATAAATGTAACCTTTAAGGTGTCTGGCGAACACCAGGCCAGTGTTTATACCACCTGCTACGTCTGTCATATTACTGTGAGAGGTCACTTTAGCATTTAATCCACTTCCTGCTGCAACTCGCCCTCCACTCACACACTTCCTCCAGCAGTTCACAAGTTTATCCGTCATCATCGTAGATAACTTTGTTACATGCATCATGTTTGCATTCAAAAAAAGAAATAAAGCAGCCACATCTTTACTTAATGTTCATCTTTACTGATTGATTTCTGCAACATACAAACATTTTGTGTTTGTGAGACCGGGCTTGGGTATTTTCTTGGATGAGGGGGGGCACAGAGGTGATGAGCAAGCAGCAATGGAACACCTCAGGCGTGGATCAAATGATGATTGAAGGGGAGAGGAAATGATTAGCGGGTGGGCGGCTTCTCTTAAAGGCACAGGTGGGCTCTTGTCTGAGTTTGAGGTTTTGTAAATGAGTGTGTGTGTGTGTGTGTGTGTCAGAGGATGGGGATAAACATACACAAAAACTAGGAAAACAAAACGGAAATAAAAGATGGTTAAAAAGATGACCTCTCCTTTCTTTATGCATTTTGAAACTTTAAACAGCCAAAACCTTAAAATCACTCAAGTGATCATTCGGCACACAGGTGCAAAAATTTACATTTCTGTCACAGTCGTTCCACTGAAAGAACAAAGGAAAAGGAGAAAGTGTAGAATAATTAGCACGATTTAATAGAATGGAGAGGTGGAGTGAGCAGGTGAAAAAGTCATGAACTCAAAGTGGGAGCTGTGGACTTGTGATGCAACAAACAACCGTGTATACAAAAATAACTTTTAAAATACCATTTACAAAAAATGACCATCAGTATTATTATAATCAGCATTACTATTATTAATACAATCTTATTCTGATCCCATTGTAGTCTTCAGAGGAGGCTGTGTGGCAGTTAGTGCCGTTTCTCTGCCAACAGCTAAAACATTTATCAGTCTGTTAAGCATACAGTTGAAAAATAAAAATGAAACCCTGAAATATTTGCCAGGAGCAAAATCAAA
Source organism: Aphyosemion australe (assembly GCA_006937985.1). Classification (NCBI taxonomy): domain Eukaryota; kingdom Metazoa; phylum Chordata; class Actinopteri; order Cyprinodontiformes; family Nothobranchiidae; genus Aphyosemion; species Aphyosemion australe. Next base: position 5,716,750 of record SSNS01000001.1, read on the forward strand.
AGGGTCACCAAATAATTTACACATCTAAAGAAAACTATGGGGAAGAATAATCATCATCACCATGCATGGACTTTCTTACATCTTCTGTTAATAGAAATATTTAGGAAACAGTAAAAAGAAATTTGAAATATTATATACCTAAACTGCCCTGTACAGCTCTTTATCTTTAGAAAAACAATGTACACATTATGACGTGGTGGTAGCAAATAAAGGAGATGTTAATTAGCTGCTGTTGATGATCCCTTACTGGATCCTTGCATCACAGAAAACAGAAGCAGGTAAAGAAAAACGAGCTGTTGCAGAAAAACAACAAAGCGTTTAATCTGTCAAATCCCAGTTTCAAGTGTTTCAGGTGCAACATTCATACTCTGAAACACTGGAGGTTTTATAGTGAGAAACGCGCCGGAGACGAGCAAACGAAACAAAGAACAACTAAAACAGGGGAAAAAAGGAAGTGAAAAGCAGCCAATGACTTTCAAAATAAGAGGGCACTTCCTTTACAGGCTCATGGTCTTGTGATTCAGAGTTTGGCCAATAATAATAACAATAATGTCATTATTATTTGCATGTGATTCATATCTGATTTTATTCCAATTTTAAGCTCATCACCCTTCGTAATATGGTGAAATACATTCAAATGCATTTTAAATAAATAAATTAAAAATCTTCAGGTTTTACAAGAAACTTGTTTGGGATTCTTTAAAGCCATACTATGCAACTTTTTCATATTTTTAAATCATTTTCTTGAGCCAGTATGTGCTAAAATGACTCTTTACAGGGTTATTGAAATGCCACTCAGACCCCTACCGCCCTCTATGGCCAGAATACCGCATTTGCAACTTCAGAGTGGCGGGCCGCTTCCTGCTGGACTTAGAAAAAGGAGCTGACATGCCTGGTGCTGCAGTCTGCTTCCAGCATGTTTCAGATCATGAACACAGCTGATTTGTTTGATTTAGTGATGAACCGCTCCTGTAGACACTAATGAAGGCTGAGGAGACATTTCAGCAGTTAATGTGTATAAAAGCCAAACGAACAGCAAGGAGATAAGTTTCACTTTTGCTGTCGCTAACGGACACTAGGGGGTGCTAAAAACAAGCCTAAACTGCCACGTGTTCCTTTAAAACTATTTTTTGGGGTTGCTTTGACATCATGGTCGTATTACCTTAAACCTCTAAGTATAAGTTTGGAATTTATTGCTTTCAGCTGAATATTTTAATGTGTAAAATCCAGTTAGCTTAGCTTAATGTAAACAAACTCATCTTTGTTACGTTCATTCTGCGTTGGTTATCCAATTTCATTATTTGGTTCTTTTGTGAACACAGACAAAAGAGAGTTCGAATCGGCAACGCTCTGAAGGAGGCTGCAGGTGTTAGCCAAAACATGTCAGCAAGAAGGTAAATAACTCTCCTAACTTGTTTCGTATTTAGGTGGATGGGTGCATGTCCTGATGGCGTCAAAAGAGCATAGAAACAAAAATCAACAGAGCTCGTTTTACGTGTTTTTCCCCACACGTGAATAAAATCCAACAGGAAACCACAGCAGAGATGAGAAACAGGTGAGCGACAATGATCATCATCAGCTCCAGCCCTCCTGTTTCCATGCTGAGTGGTTGTAATGCGGCAGCAGCAGCAGCACATACACGGCAAGCCTCCTATAGCAACCCATCTGATAAGATTGCATCATAAAAGATTATCTAAGTTCGCGTTGAGGATTGTTGTTCATTCATTGGGAGGCAGCTTGTTTTTTTCTTCCCACACTAGCTTTTCTGATTAAGTCTCTTTCCTCTCATTTGGCTTAAAACAACGTGTAAAAGTAATTTTTAAGTCACTTTTTATTTAGTGTAAATAAAAAAGGGAGAAATTTACATGAAGGGTCAGAGGAAAGAAAAACTAGGCCTCATCTTTGTCTACAATTAACTCCCCTCAAAATTGATCTTTCAACCATTTACAGGCAAAAACTGATCTCAAGCCAGCAAACATCAACATTCTGAAGAGTTTGAATGTGAAGTCTCTAAACCAATAGCTGCTTGTTATTTTGCTCGGTGGCACTTAGAAGGACACGAGAAGGAAATGTGCTATTTGGTCAGTGTGGCATTTAGCAACTTTTATTTGGACCATCCAGGTGGGAGCCCGCATCCTGAAAAGGTAGGATGTTGTTGGTGAACAGGCGGACGGCTTGTTTCATCACGTCCACTCCAAGGGGGCGTTCTCTAGGACCTCTGGGTTGAATGCAGTGGTTACCGAACCCTGGGGACAAAAAAGGGAACGTTTTCAGTTGGGTTTGCTTTTCTTTGAATGGAATGAATATCCAGGAATTTTCCCTCTGCTCAGCCGGGTCTCAAAGCCAAACATTTTTTTCTTTTTTTGCACATGATCAGCAAAAGTAATCGCACACATAACAAAAAAATGCTGACTGAAAAAGAAAACATGTCATTGAGAAGTGTTTCCTGCAGAAACTAAACAGAATGACTTGTGAAATAAAAATTAAAAAACGTTTCCAGCCAGTAAAAACTCTGTCAGAAACCAACGACTAAAAACTAAATCTAAAAGAAGGAACGTGACACACTTACCCACCCAGGTCCTCTTGGCTCTTTGCTACTGTACTTCCAGCAGATCCTGGATCAGCTGGAGGTGTCTTATCACAATCTGACATACATAAACACAGACAGACAGAATAATGAAACGTGTAAAAACAATGGTAGGGCAAATCAAAACCAGTTGAAACTGCAAAGATTAAACCTGCACTTTTGTTTAAACTGAAAACTTCTTATTCTTGTCTTTTTTTTTCTTGATGAGTTATTCCCTGTCAATCCAGCTGCCATTCATTCCCACACCAGAACCAACAGTCATCACACCACTCTTACTGAACTTCTCTGCAGACATGGTTTTTATTTCCCTATTTTCTCCCTCCTTTTTAATCTCTTTTAGCCATAGTCTCGTTCCTACAGCTGCACCCGACTCCTGCTGTTATTCCTGTTGTGTGACGGCTAATTTACAAACACAATGGAGGCCTGGTTGCTGCTTCTGAACAACTGTGAGCAAATAAACAGGGATGTGTGTGCGCAGAGCCAGCCAAATTGAAAAGTAGAAAGAGTTGAGGTAGATTGATCTTTGTGTGTGTGTGTGAATTTTATTACCTTTTCGTGAACTCCATTCAGCTGAAGCAGATGTTTTCACTTCCACAGGGTCTGAGGGGGAGAGAGCACGACCGTCAGTTTAACCATCAGTAAGATTTCAAGATAAATCGGCAAAACACTGAAGACACGCTCACAAGAGTAGATACACATTCTCACCTAATTGCACACTTTGTTTTCTCACTCTCACACACACACACACACACACACACACACACACATAGAAATCAACAAACTTGAAAGAAACAAACATTTGTCCTATAACTATCATAACCTCCTGGGACGCTGCACCCCCTAAAGAGGACACCGGCATCTTGCATTATAGTATTTCTACCTTAGACCTTTTTTTTGTCAAAAACAACACTTTTTATGTTTATGAGGTCCTACTAAACTGAAATATGTCTTGTTTTATTTTTTATTTCCAAACCCTAAGCATCAACCTACTGAGCCTTACCTCACAAACACACTTGTTTTGAATTTCTGAAACAGCCTTTGCTGCCCCCTAGTGTCTGAAAACTTGCAAAGCATCTAACAAAGTCACTTTTTAAATAAAACTCATGTCCTGTGCTGCAATTTTTACCATCCTTTCATTTAAACATCAAATGCATGAGACAGACACACAGCAGGGGGATGAGTTCAGAAAGGCTCTTCCACCCAGAAACCAAAGCCACGTTCGTTCCTCCGGTTTCAGCTCACATTAGAGTAAAACCAGCCACATCAAACACCACTGCTGTCTGATTTTCTTCACAATCACAGAATTCTGATCACTGCTCTCAAAACCAATCCGACCAAAGGCACCGACCCAGCAGGCGACCCAGTGAACCCGCTCCACTGGACACACACCTGAGGATGTCGACCAATGCAAACGCACCTGTGGCCAAAATGAAGGACTCAGGGGTTCTCTCAGGGAGGGGGGGAGGGGAGTCGTCGCTGTCCCAGCAGTCTGGGTCAAGAGGTCAGAGGTCAAATAAAGAGCAAGGTTAAACACTGTTAAAATAGTCATGAGATATAATCTGCTACTCTGGTCTGATTTTGTTTCTCCAGATTTCAGGAAAACAGGTTATGATGTGATTTCATGGAATTTATTAGAATTAAACTAATTTAATCTATTATCCTAAATGTTATTTGCTCAGAACAGTTTGTACAACTTATGCACTATGCACCTTTAATTAAATTAAATTACATTTTTAATTTAGTTTCTTGTACTAAATAATTACTCAATAATTTTCTACAGTATAAACACGTGAAGCCATTTTTCCTGCTCTTTTAGAAACTATCTTAACTCTACAAAAATAATCCAAGAAAGACGTTAAAAGAGGCCTAACCTCAGACATCATATACGTAGACACGCCGTGGACTGGCGCTGCCTATTGGAGCTGCCGGCCACCATCTTGGATGGGTCTCTGTTTGCCCCCAGTGCATTTATTTCTACTGAGGAAGGTGCTTGCTTACCCAACTAAAACATTAATTTTATTGTGCTTTTTCACAAAATCAGACATATGGTATGGCATGATAGCTAAAATATAAATATAATAAAATAAAATAAATTTAAAAAATGTATAATACAAAATCCCAACAGGTAGGCTAGAAAAGTCCCATGTGATCTGTTTTCAATAGTGCGAGGGGTTTTTGGAAACATAGGCTGTAGGAAAAAAACAAGCATAGTTGCTCACCCTGCATTGACTCCAGTTGGGTTTGGAGAGTGAGGGACCCATCCAATATGGCGGCGACACTGTTACGCTCTCCAGTGCCCTACGTATTCATGTCTATGGGCCTAGCATTGTTCTTAAAGATGGCCAGAGTTTATTTCTGGGTTCTTTTAAAGAAAAATACCAGGTTTAACTGAAGATCCGTGTAAGTAACAGCTTTTGTTTAAAGGGTTTAATTTAGTTGTTAAAAAAAATCAACAAATATTAATTTACTGCTAATACTTTAATACATTAAAATAAGCTTTAGGTTGAAATTGCTGCGTTTAAACCTTCATTTCCTACTTTGTTTTTTAATTATTAAGCTTTCATCTATTTGTATGACTACAGTTCAGTGTGCTTTGGTGTTTCAGCCACAAACTAAAGGCTCATAAACGTCTGCGACGTGAGTAAGAGTTCAGTGTTTCTTTAGTAAAGCAGCCAGAGAAACAAGCAGCCACCACCAGCTTCCTTTTGTTCAACCACAAAAGCAGCATTTTGTTCAGCACAACGATCAACAAGCAGCCATTCGATTCTTGCCACAAATCAAACAGCAGCCGCTTAGCGTTTGGTAAATGAAGCTGCACTCGCCAAAACACGAGTGTGTCAAAAAAGAGCAAAGCAGACCAAATTGCTGACAGTCAAACTTGGCTTTGACTGATTTATTTATAGTTTATCAAAAATCAGCTCACAGATGAGTGATAATTAAAAATATGTTAGAATATTCAATCCACTCCAATAGAAGTCCAGCTCAAACTCCCCCGCTCACACCAGCTCAGACCAGAACAAGAATCATGTTTCAGAATCGGGTGATTCTGAAATCACAAAGAAAGAAGAGGAATCTCAGTCTTAAACCCCTCAGATTATTAAAACCACAGGATGTCGATGCATTTGTGACCTGGCTTTATTCACTCCGACGTGCGTGAAGCTAGTGTAAGTGCATGTGAGCGTATCATGCAGTGTTGATCCTTCACCGTCCAACATGCACACACAGAAACCCAAACAGCATGTCTTTCATTCAGACTTATTCACTGGGGCACAGAAGGAGGAAGAGTTTTGACAGATGTCATGTTTACAACAAACCAATTAGTCAAAAAAGGGTTTAAAATCAGACAGCTGACTTTTTTACCCCTACCCACCCCCCTCTCTCTGATTCTGTGTGTGTTGACAAATAGGATTCATCTTTAGGATCTGGTCAGATGCATTACTGACCCAGAAAACGACCCTCATGTGTGGTTTATCAGAGTGTATGTGAGTGATGGAAATACAGGCATGTTGTCAAATATACCTGGTGACTTTTCATGTGTTGAATAACTCTGTTAAACACTTATTAAACACCAGAAGCAGCTGACTGACATACTTGCTGTGGTCGTAGAAGGTGATGGAGTGGCCTGTCCGGCTATCGACATCGTTAACACCTTTCTGGTCGACTGCTGGGTGTCATGGTGAGGGGATGCGGTTACGGTGGTCGTTACCGTGGATACGTTTGTATGACAACCCTCCTTTCCTTCGGGCATTTCTCCATTCCCCTCCTCGTCTGAGTTATCAGAGTGGAGGGGGTTGGTGAAACTAAGGGCAGTCCTAACAGGGGTGGAGGAGGAGGAAGAGGAGGTTGATGAAGAGAGGTGGGAAGAGGATGACGAAGATGGAGCAACTCTGTCTGAGGACGAAGAGGAGGAGGAAGTCTTGGGGAAATGTTTTTCTGGGCTGTTGCCGTGCTCCATCCACACTGCGTGGCCAGATTTCAGCTCGGCCGTTTTCTCTTCGTGTGCGTTCCCCTTCTCTTTGCTCTTCACTGGAAGGTGGTTTGGTCTGGTAAGGACATCCCTATCCGTGTGACTCTCTTCACATCCACCCGCTCCTCCCTCGGTGCCCGAGTCCTCCGACAGCGAGGAGCTCGACGTCAGCTGGGTCTGACAGGAACGAGACTTGAAGGCGTGGCTTCTGTGAAGCGCTGAACTGCTGTTGCTTGAACTGCTGCCTAATCCGCCTGGAGCCCCAACGGAAGAGGAGGTGTCGAAGCTGCGAGGTCCTTCCTGCAACGGGACCTTTTTAATCTCAATGCTGAGTTTCCTCTCAATCCGAGGAGCACCAGAACATTCGACGGTCGGGGAGAGGGGCGACGAGGGAGTCTCGCTTTGACCCGACTCGGACTGAGTAGACGTTGAAGACAATTTGTGGCTGTAGTTGTCATTGAGATCCAGATCTGAGACCTGAGTTTGTTGATTTTGGCTGAGTAGGTCGACATCTTTCTGCTCTGATGGGATGGTTTTTTTGGTTAGACTGGGTTCTGACTGGTTCTGCTCCTGGTCCACATCTGCATTCTGAAATGGGATTCATAGAATTAGAAAATCCAGAGTGGAACCCAGCTCATGTATACAACAAGACGTGTCATGGTGTCAACAGTTTCTGCTTCGTTCTGTCAAATCAACAACTAATCGACAGATTTATAATTAAAACATCTTTGGCTATTTAAATTCTCCAGAAACCACATGGATCATACAGGAGAAGAGGGCTGAATGCCTTAAAAGAAAAAATGGTTGATTTACATAAATATTGACAAAAATAAGAACAGATTTTATTTCTGTTATCCTCTGTTAGCCTCTGGTGCTTCCTTATTGTAAATTCATGAGATCTACTCATGATAGTATTTGCTCATTTCCTTTCTGCTCATTTCCTTCGGAGAACAAAGTTGTTGTTTTAGCTTTATGATGGGGTTGTACCATGCTCTTAGGGTTTGTTTTTATTTTGAAAATTCACTTTTACTGCATGATTTACTTGCACCAAAACACCTTATTGCAAAATCATTTTCTCCTTTCCATCATTTACAAAAATTATTTACAAAAAGGCTCACAGGTTTCAAAAAAATAAAAATCACAAATCTATATCAAGCACAATAAATCTGTGTATTTCTTCTATCCGGCTCACCTGTGTCGCGTTGCGCTGTGTAGAAGCCAGGACGTGTATGACAGGTTTGGGATGGTAGCGGTCATTGTCCTGCCGTACGTTGGTGACCGTGGGGAACGCTGAAGGGGGAGACGGTGTGAGGATCGGGGGGACAGGGTGAGCTTCAGGGGGCTGGAGAATCTCTTCCTTAACGTCACCTTCCGTCTGGAAACTAGACGGGGAGAAAGAACGCACACTCAGGCGACAGTAAAAGCAGATAAACATTCATTTTTAATCTAAACAGAACCTTTTACCACTAGAGGGCAGCACTTCACAGCAATAAAAATAAACAGTGGCACAGCTGATGCTGTGTTTTTATATCATAGGCTGCTGCTGGACCACATTTTGTAGATTAAAGTTTCACATTACCTGTTGATGTTTAGCTAACTGAGAACTGACTGGGAATCAGTTTAACTTTTCTTTAAATGAGTCTACAAAGTCCAATACGGCAAACTTTAAATGTGGATGAGGAAGAAAAGAAAAACAGGTGATCCGAGGCACTCTGAGGATTGTATTTTATTAAGCGAGAAAGAGCCGACGCGAAACGTCGGCTCTTTCTCGCTTAATAAAATACAATCCTCAGAGTGCCTTGGATCACCTGTTTTAATTCCTCATCCAAATTTAATGTTCTACCTGATCCTGAAGAGCACCTGATACTCCACAATTTGACCGGAAATCAAAAATCATGTGTGCGGAGCTTAAAAACACACAAAACAAGCAGATAAAGAAACTGATCCGATCCACTAAATAAGCATTTACATGCTGCTTGTATGTGAAGTTGAAAAGGCTGGAAAAAGTCTAAGGATGTGGTGGTGTGCTAATTCAAGAGCACCGAGCTAAAACAATAGGGACTTCACATGATGATGATGTGGATGAAAGGCAGACAGGCAAACGCAGACAGCATACAAGCTAACGGCACCGGGGATTTCCTTTCCTCCAGTATGCTAGAGTCAAACAATAAAAGCCTTCGTCACTAAAGCACATGTTATGCAGAACAGCTGTCACTGGCTCGTTCTTTGATAAAGCCTGTGATCTGTTGTGTGTGCCCTGATTTTATTAACATTTGGAAGAAGCGTGTCCCTAAAGACCAAGTTCACTTGTTTTTACATGACATTTGCAGTGATCTCTAGTATAAATGAATGCCTCGTCGACCTCTTGAGAAAAAAAGCTGTGGCTCTTCTGATTCAGGAACTAGAAGTGAGGCACAGCGGAGGTGAGCAGAAGACGACAGGATCTGGAGTCATATTTCCTGATATTCAGACATCTGGCCTCTGATTGGCTAACAGCAACGCAACTTTGCCACTGACTCTGTTTGCTCTGCAACGTTGATATTTTATCTCAACAAATACCTCAAGCTTGAAGGAGTTCAGCCGTGTTGTGAAGTTGCTAATGCTGACGGTTAGCTTCTACTAGCCTAGTGCTGGGTATTGTGGCCAATTTCCTATATCGATTCGATTTTGATTCATAAGGTTCTGAAACGATTAATAACGATTCGACTCAATTCAGTCTGGTTTTAAAAATTAACTTTTGTATAGGATCATATAACATTGTCGCTACTGCGTGTTTTTCTCGATATGTGCATTTAGCGTCTTTTTACGTTCTTTTCATTTAGCGGCTTATTGTTGGAATTGGGTGTTGCTGAGGTAGAAAATGACATTTCTATCGTTTAGACGAGCTTTTTCCTGTTAAGTAGACGTGCAGTTTGGTACACATATTGGTACACATTAAGCATGTTTTTGGAACTAATTTGTACCCGGAAGTTCTGCAGATCCGGTCCCAAGTCCGTCTGGTTCAAGGGGGGAAAAAAATCGATCTTAGGCCTAATGACTCGATTTTGCAAAATTTATATGAAATCGATTCAAATCAATTAAATTGATTTTTTTACCCAGCCCTACACTAGCCTAGACGTTCTCCTGGATGCTAAATCAACAACAGCCTTCCCCGTCGTGAGCCAAGATGGGTGAGTCCATGAATGCTAACTTTCAGTGTGAGGTAGATCTGACTGGTTTTTCTAATCCGAGTGTCACCCTGTCTATTTTCTATCGGCAGCTAATGCAAGAAACAGGGGTAGAAAACTATTTTCATGTTGCAGCAGAGCACTGCAGTTTATATTAAGTTAGTTTGTGAAACAAGCTCAACGTCCCACCGCCTCCCAGAAGTCACTTAGTGGCAATTTTACACCCCCGGCCAAACATTATCCTTTTGTTTTCTTTAATGAAAACATAAATTACCCACGAGTATTCCTTCTTTTATATTATCTTTGTTGCCTGAACAAGCAGAAGATATATTTAACAACAACAGCGATGACTGCTTCCATAGGGGTTGAGATATTCAGATGTGGCTCAGATTTATCAGGCCCTATAAAATAACATGAGATGAAACTTTAATTATTCCTTAGGGGAGGCTGAGCAAACACTAATAAGGCACAAGGAAAAAGCTGTATGAACACTGAAAAAGAAGAGGTGGCTGCAGGCAAGGAACAGCACACAGGCGGGCGTGTAATGTAAATATGAATAAAATAATAAAAGCAAAGAGAGAGGAAATTATTTGCACTGGCTGCTCAGAGCATCAGACTGTTGAACAGGTTTTAAATTGAACTCTCCAAGGTTTCAAGAAAGTTATTGATAAAAAAAAAGTTAAATATTTTCTAAGATCATCAGCATGTTTGCAATTGGACGTTATGCCACATCATAAAAATCCTAAATGAATAAAGTCACTCAATAGAGTCTCATCTGTTCTATGTCTGCACGCCTATGGCCTGGTTTTATTGATAATTATGACGATTTCTGAACCGATTCTTCCTTTCCAACAATAAGTTTGGGCCCGATTACCCAACGGCTCTAAAGATAATCTTATCAGATTTTCCTGCCGTGAGTGGTGTGTTAAGAGCGCTCTGGTCTGTTCTGAAGGACACCAAAACTGATAAGATCATAAATCAGGGACATTAAACACGTTGGATTGTCTTGGTCCAATCTGAAAGACAAACAAACCTTGTTCTTGCTGAATGAGACGTTTAGCCAATCAGAAAGCGAGGTGATGGAAGTAGAGGTTGACCGATATTGGTTTTTCTATTGTCGATATGTAGAGGCCATGGTCAGCTGATGGCCGATATGAGCTGCAGATGGTTTGAGCCAATTTTCATGACCAATATCAACATTTTTATGCTAAAATGTCACCAATAACATCAGCTGAAGCAGTTTTTGAACACTTAATTTAATCTACTGTTAAATCTTAATATTGTGCACTGCCCAGTGTTAAAATCAGACGTCTAATTAAACGTTAATCAAACAATCAATTAACTAACCAAGTATTAAATATTCAAAACTGGTAAATAAAATAAAATTTTAGTTTAAAATAATTTTGCAGATGTTATTCAGGAACGTAAACAAATACATCTAAATAAAAATTCTGCAGCAGCACTGGGCTGCCTGAAAATGTGCCTGACTTTAAATCTGCTTTACTAAGGCGGTATATCAGTCAATGCAGATATATAAAAAATGGTAAATATCAGCACGATATATCGGCCGACTGATATATCAGTCTACTCCTAGACAGAAGCACGCTGTGTGCTCCTCCTCCATTAAGTTTGCTGACTCTGAAGTCACTTTTGATCTCAAGAGGTTTGGCGAGATTTCCCGTCTGAGGGGGAATGTTTGTGTGTGAAATCGGTTTGTGTGTAGTCTTTATCGCGTTGCAACAAACTACACAATGTAGGACAATAACTATTAGATCCCTGATTTTTTTAATCTTCATGTGTGGGGTCCCCTCATGCTTTAAAAATCATCTGACAATTTTAAAATCCTGCCGTGTGAACCGGGCGTAAGAGAAGATGTTGCATCACAGTAGCTCCTGCTGGCTCTCATCCATCGAAGCACAGAAACATTTTCCAGTTTCAGGTTGTGTTTAAAGCAGATTTGCAAAACCCCAAAAGGAAAGACGGAGACTGAACATTTTCACAGTGAAGGTTTAGATTACAGAATTAGCAAACACGTGTTTTTTGTCTGCAGGGATCAATGACAGAGGCAGCTTCTCCTTGGAACAGAATCGACAACTTTCACGAGAAAGTAGAAACACATTTTAGTCGGAACCAAAGCCATGACTCAGTAGTATCCAGCCTCCCTGAATATCCTGCCGTATGTCATTTCCCTCCATCTCTCTCTAAACTGCACACATACATATACCTGAGGATTTTTCTAAACACACACACACACACACACACCACTGAAGTGACCCAAAGGGAGTGCGGCTGGCAGAAAGTGGCTTATCTGGCTAAAAATAGCTCCCACCATCAACAGATTACTCTCCGACTTAAACTGGGCCTTCACATCTTTAGAGACAGAGCGATGACACACAGAATAAAGGACACATACCGAGATGTCAGAGGAGGACAAATGGCATAAGAGACAAGCCGATATTTCAGAGATTCTCCTCTGTCCCACTTCCAGGAAAGTGAGCTATCTTGGCAGCATCTCAAAGTTTAAATGTGTGTGTGTTTTATTAAGGGAAGAAAAGAAACTATGCAGTAAACAAAAGACTTGGAGCTCCCTTCTAAAATTAGGACCTCTGGAAAATGTTTCCCATCAAACCAGCTGGTAAAAAAAAAAAAAAGAAGAACGAAGGAAACCCGGAGCATGAAGGGTTTAGTCTGGTTAGAAAGGAAATAAAAGCTGCTGCTTAGTCTTTCATGATGTTCAGGGAAGGTTTTGGTCAGATCTTCTTCAGAACTACTTCATCACAAGGTGTTTCCAAAGAAATGGGAAGGTGTGTGACTCAAACAGGATCTTACAAGATTTGGAGAGTACTTGCATTGTCATTCAGATATAATTTACAGTCTGTGCAGACCCAGATCTCACAATACAGTTGGATATAATGATGCAGTTTCCCTGATTTTAAAAACACTCTGAATAAATGTCATTTTTGAGCTCATCAGCTGATGAGATCTGCCCCTTTTCATATTTATTACAAGTAGAAACACTTAAAGGTCACTTGTTTGTTTTTTCAATGAATTTGCTGTGGTTTCTAGTATAAATGAATGCCTTTTGAGCAATCTGGTTTCAGGGGATAGAAGTTTGTCGGATGAGTTGGAGGGCGGGAATCAGCAGGATTTAGAGTCTTACTCATTAATAGTCACGATATGCCAACATCTCGTGTCTGATTTTTCTGACCCGATTGTTTTCCCGTCTATTTCCTTTCTGCTACTAATGCAGGTGAGTAAAATAAGCAGACCGGATAAACTAAACATTCCTCTACAGGTTATTAAGTGAGACGGTGTCTCCTGGCAACAAGACGTCCCCCATGACATTAAAGTATCAGAACTGAGGAAACTCTCTGAGGCACCTTGTTTAAAAGTTGAGGAGTGTATGTACCGCTGCATAAGAGCGGTGGGAGGGTTTCTGTAGATAGACTGTAAGAAGTGGAGCAGATCTCCTGCTGGGCTAGAGGAAAACTGTATTTATGTGTATGCCAAATTAACATTTATTCTATGAAATGTGTCCACATCAACATAAGAACACTATTTGTTCACAAAGATGGAAAAATGGAAATAATTCCCCTTCATCTTGCTTTGGGTTAGGGTGTGTTCAGCAATTTGTAGTGTGGCAAAATGATTTACAGAAGCTTCTCCTCCTCAGGCAGCTAACAACCACACAGAAGTTGACTTTAAATGAAGACTGGGGGCTGAAACGGAGCAAAGACGCCAGAAACTCTGGTGTGAAAAACTCCTGCTGCTTTTGTTTGGACAGCTTTGAGTGTTTTCACTACGTAAGCAAAACAAACCAGTTCAAATGTTTGATTTTTTTCAAATAAAACACAATTTCTGCTATGTGCAGTAACACTCAACACTTATTTCTCACGCCTGTAGAACCCTGCTAGTTTAACTTTAAGGAGAATGGGCATCGGTCAGTTTATAAAAATAATAATAACAATATTATTATTCAGCAGCACATTTAACAGAATGACAGACTTATGTAAGGCTTTTACCAACATGTCCAAGGAGGAGAACAGATCTTACTTGCGTATGCGAGGAGGTTTTGGAGGCGGTGCATCCCATCTCTCCTCGTCGGACTGATGACTTGCTTTCTCTGGACTGCTTTCACTCTGGAGAAACACACCAATTATTTATATCCTCGTGGATGAAGCAGCTTTTTCAGAGCCTAAAAGTTCCACATTTGGATTTAAGTTTGCAAACAAATTGCCCCATTAGCATGTTTTACTTTTCTCCTACAATTAGTCAAAGATGTCGCGTAACCAAAGGCGACAACAGCTAAAAATGATTTTGTGGTGTGCTTGGAGTTGAGGTTTCTAGAGGTTGTTAGAAATAACTTAATTAAGAACAGGCTCAAAAAATCACTGTTCCTTCTTCTTCCTTCTCCTCCACTGTGTCTCATTAACTTGACGCTCCCGCCTGAGATAATGAGACGTTGACAGGCCAACTTTAGTCGCTATAAACTGTTCACAAACTGGGCTAAAGTTACGGTCTGAAAAGTCCCCAGTCGTTGGCACATTCAGGGGACTTGGTGTAGAAACACAGCACAGATAAGTAGTTAGTGTAGTTTTACATGATGTTATTTGGTGGGAATCTAATTCTGCACAACGTCGAGTTCAAACGAGCACAGAAGCGAGCGTAGGACGCGTGGATGTGTAGGTTTATTGTTCGTACTGCCGTTAGAAGCACCTGTGTGGGTGTTGGATTCCTTAACAATGGCTGACTGGACATGAGTCAATGTGTGTACGGACTGAGTCAGTATAGCTCCCTGATAATGATAAGCTGTGTGTGAGGCAACTCTAGAGTTAAAATCAGCAGAAACAAACCAACTACAGATGACATCACGACCTTTTTCATGACAAACTTTGACTCAACTTTCTGTCCCTATTTTAGACACACAGACCAGATGAAGGGACTCAGCAGAGGATTTTCTTGAGTGATAAAAAGATTGATTGTCTCTCGCTAAGGTCCTCCTTTCCCAGCGAATTCTCGTCTATTCTCAGAGTCAAAGTGCATTCAGAGCGTGGGGTGATGTCACCACGGCTTCCTGAGCAGGAAGTCGGCTGGTTTGTTGCTAGCGAACTCCTCATCTCTGAGCTGTCATGTGCTGATCTTCCTCACGCTCACATTTTATCACAACTTTTGTCTTTTATACAAGAGTTTATAAAATGGGTAATTCTGTAGTTTGTAGCTCTGTTATTTATTTCTTAACGAGCCCTCTGACCCAATAGGAACACCACACCGTTAAGTGGTACCAACCAGATTCTTTTTGTCCTCCTTGATTTATAATTACCAACAGATTTCCAGCAGCTGTGATACATTCTGATATAACATGTTTGTTCTTTAGAATTAACAGTAGCAGCTGCAAGATTTGATATAAACTTAGACAAAAATTATTAAGATAAATGGCTTAAAAGCAAGAAAGGGTTAATAAACATAAAAAGTATCTGACTTTTCTGTCCCATTTGTTCCTGAATGCAGATATGAGTTTACACTAAAAATCACTATTAAAAGACATAAAAAAACAATAAAATATAAATAAATTCACCACTTTTAAAACCGTAAAACACAGGAACTGAGTGGAAGTGAAGTCTAAAGTGTTGATAGAGACCATGCATAGATACTGACCCGTGTACATGATGACCTGGACCTGTCAAAAACACGGTTCTCAACCAAGTTTAAGTTAAAAAAGGTGTGATTAGAATAGTCTAACACAGAAGAAAGTGTTTTGTGGGATTGGGGTTCTAGTTAATTTATTCTACTTAAATACTATTTACAGGCCTGTGGGCGCTTTGTTAACAAGATTACAATAATGGTTGATGGGTTTTAAAGGTGAGGTAGAAGACAATTTGCTAGAGCATTTGTTGATTGAAGTGCTCTTCAACCATTAAGTTAAATGTTTTTTTAATCACCTCTTAAATGTACAATTTTTGAAAAAGCTCATTAACTCATTGTGAATGTCCTGTTCTTCATGATTGGATCCTGATCCATCAAACTGACCTCCGACCCTCCCTCCCCTCTCTGTACATACCCACGATGTGCACAAATAATGTGTTCTCGGCTCGGAGCAGCTAAACAGGAAGTGAAGCCAGAGCCGGCCCTGCTATATTAGCTAGCACACTAGCTTGTTACACGGTCACATAGCCTGAGAAGAAGTAAGAGGGGGGTTCTGGTGTAAAACGTCCAGACCTCTGGGCTGGATCTCAGTGGTTTCTCTCTCCTCAGTAGAGACAGAGACCGAAGAATTCCTGAGCGGCACCAGAGGAGTCTGACAGAAGCCTGGAGGTTGTTACATAGGTGTGTTATGTTATGAATTATGGCAAAAAAGGTGCCAATGATGAGTGTAAAGGTCTGATAATGTTGTGTTTCTATGGGTGTTTGACAGTATCCCTCGTGTCTGGCGTTCTCTTGTATTCTGGAGGCATTGTTTGGGGGAGCCTGAAGATAAAATTGTGCTTTTTCAAAATGTGATTTCCAGAACAGCTCTTTCCAGGAACATCGACCCTACCTTTAACTGATTACGGCTCTTTTCTAGTCTCAAAGTTATATTTTAGTCCTACAGAGAACTTGCAGGAAGATAAAATAGATTATTCATGTTTTTATGGACGTTGGGAGGTAATGGAAGATTGTAAAAAGCGAACCAGAATGAGATCTCAGACAGTAGAGTTCTCAGAAAGCTGACCCTCCCCTATTTCTCCTACTCTCTATCCTCTTGTGACTAATTATTTGTTGTTTTGTTTTCCTTCAAGTGTTACTCAGCACCATCCCTCTTCTTTTAACACCAAACAAAGTTCACAATGTGAACGTTTCATACCATGCCATCGTGTATCTGTGTGTTGGTGGGACTCTCCAGTTGCTGCAGCTGTTTGTCAAAGAGCTGAGCAATCGCTCTGTGAACCAACTCGTACTGCTCCTAAACAGAGAGGGAGACAAAAGCATGTTGAGATGGGAGGCAAAGGGTAAAAAAAGAGATGCAGAGAGGAGCTCCATGGGGAGGAGATGAGATAAAGGAGAAGCAGCGAAAGGGGATGAGCGTCAATAAAATCAACATCAGAATAAACACCATCTTCATGTCAGAGAGCAGAGATTCACTGATGGAAAAGCATATTTTTATTTGTTTCAACAGTCATTTTTAGTCATTTTCTGAGTATATTTGTTAAATAAAAGACTAAAGACTAGTGCATTATTTTCTTAAAAAAGAATGAATGAATGAATGAATTTCAATACAAAACAACTGGTTTCAGCCCAACTAGTAGTCAACAACAGAGAACACATATTAGAAAAACAGCCGCAACCAGTAAAAACAAACACGGTAAGGAACGTGTGATGTGGGAGGACGAGAATATTGGATGTGATTAATGCTGGGCTGCTGAAAGGAGAAAATGTCACCAGTAACTGGAGCTAGATTGAATAATATCACAAATCTGTTTTCAAATTTTTAGAAACAAGAACGAAAAGCCTTTTAATGACGGTTTAAAGGGGTTCAAGAATGTTTTTATTTGTACAATTGGAAACTGCTCTCTGAGCCTCTAAATGGCAAATGGAACTTTGTTGGGGCTGAAAACGGCCCAGGAGCCCTGATAAATGAACAAACACAACCCCATAATGAAGCCCTTTAATGGAAAGACTGGTTTACGCCGCCAACCTGACCAGGACATGAATAGTATGTTTATGCAAAAAAAAGCCCATTTTATTAAGAAGCAAAGTCTTTTTTATTTTTTTATATGACAACTTATCTTAGAAGGATTGACCTAATTTGGTTGCATCATTGATGCGAGTACAGGAGCAGGTGAATTCATGTCTTAAACAAACCTTAGTTTGAACAGCAGAGTGCCGCTGCGTCCTCATCTCTTGGATCAACCGGAAAACGTTGAAGTCTTCTGGAATTTTCTGTAAGAGTGCAGAAAATTTTGAACAGACGTTAGATTCCTTGTTTACCTTGTGGTAAAGGAAGTAGTATAAAGGAGGTGTGAGTGATGCATACTCCGGCTTTGAGGAGGTTCCACGTGTAGTCAATAGCACAAATAGCACCTGTCCTCCCACAGCCTGCACTGTAGAGTACAGAAAGCACATTTAATACATCACCATGTAATTGTAAAGACAAATCCACAAATATGAACAGTACTTCTTTTGTTTTTGTTTGTTAAATGCAGGTATGTTTAAATGGAACAACGCCTCATTCAGTCAGGAAGTAGACAGGAGCTGATCATGCCTGGCGCATAAAATCATAAAACCTGATCTCACGCTGTCAAAGAGCTTTGTGGGACTCTAAAGCGCCTGGTTTCCCCACATCAGCCCACACAAAGCATCTTCACAAATACAAAGACACGGCTTTGAGTCCTGCTGTGGAACATAGGAACCCGGAAACGTCCTCAGGCTGCTCATTATAGCTTATTACACACACATGGAGAGAAGTGTGTGTGTGTGTGCGTGTGTGTGTGTGTGTGTGTGTGTGTGTAAACACATGCATGTGTGAGAGCAGAGAACTTACATCTGCAACCTTATAGTTGATTCTGTTTAGACGTCTAGAATCTTGTTTTTAAAGGAGGTGTTTATATTTCAGCTCTGGGTGTATGAAGACCTACCTGCAGTGCACACATATAGGAACATCATCGTTCTCCTGGTATTCTCTCATCAGCCCGATCATATCTAGTATGGAGTCGAATGATGAAGGGACATCATGATCGGGCCAGTTGATATAATGAAATTGAGTTATCCTCCGAGTTTCCTGCAGGGAAACAAAATCGTTCAAAACTGAGAGCAAATAACTGACTGGGAAGCAAACGTTTGCCAATATTACTACAATTATAATTGCATGAAAGCTATCATTAAGGAAACTAGGGGCCACTTAAAAAAATAAAGTCTTTTTTTTCATACCAAAACCAATTTCTCTCTTTCCTTTCAGCAATTACAAATGACAGAATCTATAGGGATTGGAATGCAGTAGGGGTGTAACGATACATGTATTCAGACTTTTCAGTACAGGACAGATGCGTAACAAATTCCCACACAGACATGTAACATCTAACAACAACAGCCTTCCCCGTCGCGAGTCAAGACGGGTGAGTCCATGAGCGTTAAGTGACAGTGTGACGTAGATCTGTCAGGATTTTCAAATCCTAGAGTTTCACCATCTATTTTCTATCAGAGGCTAACCCCTACTTCAGAGGAAGCATCAGCGGTGCAGAACAGCAGCGGAATGTCGCTGCTTCAAATAGAATCCATTATAGTCTGTGAGGGTGATTCAAACCAGCTGCGATGCAGCAATTTTCAGACGCTTCCCAGAAGTGGCTCGCCGCGCCGTTAAAGATGGGTTCGGTTTTTATTTTTGCTGCATGCTGCTTCTGGGATGCATCAATTTCCGCAGTTAAAATAGGGTTAGACAGGAAATGACATGCGGTTTCAGTGTAAAATTTTCAAAATAAAAGTATTGCAGCAATGCGATTTCATATCTATGTAGATTGCGTCTATACGTGAGACCTCACGGCTTATTTACTCCCTGCATCGTTTGAGAAGTGCAGCGGTGTGTGTTTCGTGGCTTTAATCCTGGCAGTGGAGGGAAACAACATTATATATGACCTCAAACAGCGATGTCAAACGTGAGTTCCTTCTTTTTGGTTTAATGGCCGATGGCATAAACAAACTGTGACTTTTGAAGTATCCAGTGAGGAGCACAGCAGAGAAGCTGCTTCGTGGTTGAGATTCTCCCGATGTGTACTGGCACACAGTGAAATTCACGAGTAAACCGTTCCGCTGCCTTTCTGCGACGCTGATGCTTCCAGTGTGAAGTAGGGCTAATGCAGGAGATAGGTGTAGAAGACTATCTTCGTGTTCAGCCTGCATGAAAAACTCTGAGTGACCGGTTATAATCAGAAATAAGATTTAAAAATGTTTTTTTAGTGTTCCACACACAGACATGTTTTTCTGGGAAAAACATTCAGGTGGACCACCTTAGCCAAACAGTGTGTGGGGGGGGAAACCCTGTATGCGCTATGAGAGACGTGCGGGCTGAACTACCGAAGCCCAAGGAGTGGGAAACTAAAAAATCTAAATGTTTCCAAAATGAAATCTACATAAGCGGCAAATTCAAATGACTCAATAAAATCAATTCACTGTCCAGCCCTGAAGGAAACTGAATTATACTTACGTTATTATACTGCACAATCAAAGTCCTGATGAAGTAGTCTGTTCTGGTCTGCTCTGATTCCTAGAAAACAAAAACAGTTTTCAGAACAAAATGTGTGAGAAAAGCAGGAGTCCAACACCCCGTCCTCCATGCTCTCAGCTGTAATTTTACACATTTGTCTACTCACACATGAGATTTTAAAAGGGCCGAACGTCAGGGGCTCCTCGTCTAGCCTTGGAGAATACCGCTCACACTTTTTCTGAGCAGAAAAGAAGAGAAGATAAGTTTGGCTCAGGGCAACACACCAGAAAGATGCCACAACTTCCTGCACACACTGACTCTGTGGTCTGAAGTGCACATTTCAGAGCACCAGCAGTTTCTATTCAAAGAGTAGCAAAACACACACACACACACACACACACACACACAGTCAAAAATTATGAAAACATGAGATTTGTGACACAAAAAATTATTTAATTGAACTAATTTGCACTCTGACTCTTTAGAAGGGTCAGTAGTACTTTGTTACTTGAAAATAGAAATTTATGATGATGAAATGTTTCTGATAAAAAAAACACATTGGTCCTTGATCGGATTCACACTTTCGCATAAAGCAGTCAACAGATCAGCTTTTTAAAATTTCTACCGCAGTTTTCCACTAAAATTATACTTGTACTGATTTCTAGCCACGTTGAAAGTCCTTTTTAAATTTCATCTTACCCAAAACCACAGAAGCTTTTATAATGTCAGTGTTCTAGTTTTACACTCTGGTATCTTCCTGTGAGTTCACAATAAAAAACCTCCCGACTTTGTTCGTATTTGCTCCGAAGTTTAGACACGGCTGACCAGCAAGGACAAATTTCCTCTACCGTACTATGTGTTGGATTACTCTCCTGGAAATGTAATTTCACCTGATGGTTCGCTTGTTGCTTAGTCAGGTGCAACAGCTCTGTCTTTAAAGTCTCCAAGCATACTTTCATAACTGCAGACTAAGGTTGCACAATGTTTAAGAAAACGATCAACATTGCAATATTAGAGCGAACAATATCAATAACACAAAGGATTCCAATACATGAAAGACACAAACTGCTTGACCTAGAGTCTCCTAAATGTCCCTGGTGTTGCAACATGTTATATCCTCTTCGCAATGTTCAACAATAAAAATTACACATGATTAATTCTCAATATCATGCAACTGTGCTGCAGAATAATTAGCATATTTAGCATGATTTCATCTCATAAGGTGCTGCCTTGATTCCACATTCCTGATCTGAAAAACAACTTCGCTTTGCAGGAAGCCAGAATTGTTAAATAAATGGTTGTAGCTCATATCTGTCTTTTTCTGAGTGGTAATTCCACATCAAACCAGTCAGTTACACTTGGTTTTAATTCCAGTAAACTAATACAAACATGAATGAAGTGAAATTAGCTCAAGGATGAGGGAAACATTGTTTTTTACATGGTAAAAAGACACCAAGAAATACCAGAAATGTCCTTATAAAGGATAAACACCCTCAACACAACTATAGTAGAGTAAATTATTAATAGATGATTTAGTAGATAGTACAATGTGCTGTGGCCATGGTAGAAATAGTAAAAAAAAAAATAATGTTTTTGTTCAAAATGAGAAGCAACAATCTTACCCTTCCCATTTCGAATTCTCGACAAGCCATAACAATAACCTGCAAAGACAGAAAAACAGGAAAAAATGTGATCAAACTTCCTAAAAATACAAATGAGTTTATTTGGTAAACGCTAAAATGCCGTGTATTTGATATAGACAGCCTAAGTCTCCTCCCCCTTCCTGTTGGCCTATGGGTCCTCCCCTGAATGAAAGAAATGTATGTAAGTGAAGGGAGCTATAAAAGTTATTTTCTGGTCCGCTTTGCTGTACGCCCTGAATCACACATATATTGTACTTCAATTTAAAGGCGTGGAACACTGAAAAAACAGTTTTTAAATCTTATTTCTGATTATAATCGGTCACTGATGTTTTCATGCCGGCTGAACATGAAAATAGTCTCCTACACCTATCTCCTGCATTAGGCTGCTGTACACAGGCCCCACCAGTCCCTCTGATCACCACCAGCAGCCAAAGTGGGTGAAGTGCCTTGCCCAAGGACTCAATGACTGTGGCTGAGTGGGACTCAAACCTGTAATCCTCCAGTTATGGGACAGGCACTCAACTCCTCTGCCACCATCGCCACGTTTTTCTTTTCAAGTAATTCCAAAAAAACCCACAGAACTTTTCTTCTTACCATCTAATTTTCATAACTATAACTGTGTCTGTTACCAGTGTAGGATAGCTCTACCAGCACTCCCATTAATCTGTACTATTAGCCTTCTGCAACTGAATGAATTTTACTTTAGCTTAAATAGCAGTTTTACATTTGTGAACTCTTTTCCAGTAGACTAGAGTAGATTGTGCTGTATGGGGTCATACTCACAGCTACGTTATACTCCCAGTTCATTCTCCAGAAGTCGAGGACCGTGTTCGGCAGTGGACCCTGAGTTGCAATGTAGGCATTTGGGCCGTCCACACCCTGAACACAACACCATAAAGCACTGTGACTTTTTTCAACTAAACATTTCAACCCAATCATGTAAAAAACAATTTGATTGTTACCTTAATAAAGTTTGCATTAATGTAATCTGAGTCCTGATTGGTTAATTTTAATGTCAGCTTCACCCGGCTGTGGTCAACTGCGGAGAGGAAAACACTTTCATTTACTCTTCACAGAACAAATATCAGAATGAGATAAAAGGGGAAGCAGAGAGAATGTTAAAAGAGCAAACGGGGACACGATGGTTGATTCAGAGTTTAGCGGAGAAACGGTTTTATCCTCATTCCTTGTCCATCTGTTATGGATGAGCCCGCTCCTACTTTTGCTTTATCAGCCCATTCACTAAAAGCTTTAACGAATGAATGGATGGAAAGTGGAGAAAAGGAGGATAAACATAAAAAAGTAGGACAGATGTTGGGTCACAGGAACATCCCTGAGGTTGTTACGTACAGCAGAAACACAACACCAAGTTTATTCTGTAAACATTTCCACAAACACAAATGATTAATGTGTGAATTTGCAGCTATTTTTCTCATTGTCCTCAAACTGTCAGGCCTCTTTCCACTTTTATCTTTAATACCCCCTCCACCACCACCTTTTTCTCTTTTTTTACAGCGTAGGTGCTGATATCACTTTAGATTAAATGTGGATTTGTCGAGTCAGGCGGTGACCTTTAAAGCTGAGCAGATAAATGCATGAAATTTTAAAGCTGCTACACTTGCAGGACACAAGGCTGAATGGAGATTAAATTGTGAAGCATTGTTCGGATCAAACCTGCGTACGAAATATTAACGTGTTATACGTCTAAAGACACGTGAGCAAGGGGAAAGATAAAAAACAAAAGTAAAAATAAAGCACGGCCTGCTGACACAACATCCAAGGCCTCCAGCAGCAAACAAATGCACACAGCGTTTGTTTGCTGCTGGAGGATCAGTCTGAAATGCAGATTGATGAGATAAAAACAAACGCTCTCAGAGCTTCAGCGGCGATGAACCAGAGCTTACAAGGCAGTATGTCTTTATATCTGTTCTTCCTGACGTTCTCCTCCCTCTCTCCCACGTTGGTGGGGTAGATCTTCTCTGTCCGGTACTTGGTCGATAGCCGTCGTAACCGCTTAAAAAAAAAAAAAAACATGAGGGGGTTATAAGCAGATAATAAAATCTGTTTGCATGTTTAAATGAGTCACACACAGAGGGGAAAACACAAACGCTGGCATTGATTTGTGCATTTGTTTTTCTTAGAAGTCAAAAGAATCAGACAACTCAGAAAAGAACAGACTCAACTTGTGATACAGGCCAGACAAGTCCGTTTATCAGCATCCGACTCAGCCATCTCTGATCAGTATCAGAGACCTTCTCTTCTTTAGTTAAGTTAAACAGCAGATGAATGAGATCAGTCATTTCTTCATCAAAAACACAACAAACGTACGAGTCCTATAAAACAAATGCTACTGATATCACGGCATCTTTGGCTCACAGACACACTCCTTTGATGTGTGACGCTGCATAAAGTCTAGTGCAGCCAAATCTAATAGAGGCTGACATTGATGAAGACACATTCACTTAATGGGAGGAGAACAATTACATCGTCTCTGGGCTGACAGCAGGCCGAAGCTTAGCTGGCCGTTCTCAAACACGGCAGAGCTCAACCCGGCAGAGCACTTACATATCCAACCAATCCATCTCCTTACCTTATTAATTATACATGTGATTAAACTACTGTAGTTCAGGGAACATACACCTATAGGTATCTAGCCTAGTGAACTAGACCAATTCTTGCTTTGCAGAGTTTGGTCTAGGCACGCTTCATTGGAAACCTCGCAGCCCAAACCACTGCTGTGTTTATCCAATCACAACTCGCTATAGTTTTGGTTGGGCCAATCACAGCGCTCTATATCATGGGCCAATCACAGAGCGGGAGTAGCCGATGACGTCAGCGCTGCGGCCGCGAACGCCGCGAACCCAAGCAACATGGCGGCAACTCGGAAAACACGTTCGTTTGAAACGGCTTTGTCATCAACATTGGATTATTTAGACTCCAACGTGCGTAAGTCTGTCTGATATACTTAGCGGCTTCTTATTTTTATCAAACAAAGTAGTGCAATGTCCCAGTACACCTGATATTCGCGTGTTTTTCATACAAAAACGACAGAAATCATTGAAGCTAGACGCTATTAAAGCCTCCCGCTTTTCCGTCGCCGTGATTACGTCATGTTGTTCGTCACTCTGATTGGTCCTAGCGCTATCCAATTGCGTGCTGACATTTTGAAAGACAACCGTAGATCCCGCCTCACGACTGAGAGCCGTCAATGGTTCGTGGCCAGACTATATATTCACATATATAGGATGGCTTGCCAGGCTAATAGGTATCATCTGTAAACACAAATTATTTCATAGGGTTTAAGTAACGTGCTGCGTTAGAGCCAAAACCTCACTGGACTGAAAACACAGGAGATACAAATCTGTGACAGATTTTCAGTTGGACTTTAGTGAGATTATTTATATATGGCAGAGTCACGTGAAACTTGTGGCACAATTGCAAACAAACGACAACATTCACTCCAATGTCATGCAAATGTTCTTGTTACAGTCACAGAGTGTTAATGAAGTCTCAGCCTCCTTTTATTTGCCATCTGATCACCAACTACTCCCAATTTCCTGGTTTGTGGAAACTAGCTAGATAAAGGCCTGAGAGAACAGGACTGTCACTTCTGTACAATTTCTATTCTTCATTATTTTATTACAAGCTTCTTTTCACCTCATCTGTTTTAAACTTAAATTATACTTTAGCATCTAGTGTGGGGGCAGCCATGGAGGAATTAAGAAGAAGAAAGGATTTATATATAAATATATATTTTCCACTGTACATGGAAACACTTTTCCTGCACGTATGACAATAAAGCTTTGAATCTGGAACACCGCTGACACCAGAGCGAGGCCCTGCACATCACACATGAAAATAAAGGACCCTGGTGAATGTTTGGAAACATTTTGAAAACAAAAGTCAGTGAGAAACCAGCTTAATGAACAACTGAGTGACCTAAAACCAGGGTATTCAATGTTTAACACCTGGCTACATCACAACAATAATAACTCACTAATCTTAAAGATTAGAACAATTATGGCAAACATATTTTATCATCCTATTTGCAGCAACACCACTGCTCAATTTAGCTGTGATAGCTTAGGTTTTTCCCACAATTCTCCATGATTTCCAAAAAGTAGAAAAACTCCAGAGAAACCCAGTATTTCAGACAACCAAGCCCGCTTTGTGTGTGACGTTTAACATCTTCGCTGCTATCCTGAGAGTCACAGTAAAACTTTTACTGACTTCTAAACTGAAAACTTTTTAAAGCCATAAAAACACATTCCTGCTTCTAAACTCTGATAGCATCCACGTGGGATCACTCTCAGGGGCCTTTCTGTCCTTTCTGAAACAACATGGACATCAGGCATATAGTTACTGAGTCTGAGAAAGTTAGCGTGGGTGTTCGGGCTTCTGAAGCCTCATGTGAAAAATGGCCCCACCTCTTCTGATTGGCTCAAGCAACGGCAGGCTTTCCTCTCCTTACAGCAGCACGGACTTGTACAGCACATCCGGGTTTCCTGAGCTTCCCACACCAAAGACCCTACTTCCTGTTCTTATTTCATCTCTGCAACACAACTTCCCAACTGCTCTGAATACAGACAACCATGAGATATTGAAAATCCTTAAATCATTGAACTTTGCTGAAAATGCTCACAGCGCTCTACTGAAACAAGAAAACTGTTTGGAGTAGCTGCAGAGAAGTGCCCCTGAAACGTAACCATCTCTGTAAACCACAACAAGAGCCTATCAGTATCCGAGGGAGAGGAAGCAAAGGGAAAGAGTCGGGCCGTGGGCGGCGCCGCAGCTGTGCATGTGTGTTCGTTTATGTCATTGTGTGTGGTAATAGCATTACTTCTCCTCTGGTCTCATGTGAATTACATTTACAACAGAGGTCTGCTTCTGTGCTGGGCCGCAGACCGGGAAGAAACACGGACAAAAACAAAACTGGAAGTCAGACTGTTATGATGATAAGTAGCTTCCCTTTGTAGAATAGTTCACTTCCCTTACAGCAAACCGGGGAAAAGAAATCAATCTTTACTGTAAAAATCCTAAATGATGACATTTTGGCTCTGAATCACAATCTGTAATCTGTTTATACGCACTATAACATCCACAGGTTACATTTCTTCTGAACTTGTAAAATAATACAATAAATATAAAACAAATGACAAATTGTTGATGATCATTCTATCATAATTATACTTTAAATTTTTCATGGTTTCACAAGTGAGCGATAAATCGAAAATTTACCGTTATCAAAATTTCTGACTCTAACCGATATCTTTTTTCACATGTCAATAAATTCGGTAATAAAAAAAATGAAAAGATGTTTGTAGGTTGGCAACGTTCATGTCCCATTAAGAAGCTGTACAGTAGACATGAATACGTAGACGCCCCATTGGGAGCTGGAGAGCGTACCAGCGTCGCCGCCATATTGGATGAGTTCCTCGCTCTCCAAACCCAACTGGAGTTAACGCTAGGTGAGCAACTATGCTCGTTATTTACGGTTGCAACAACCAGCGTACTACTGAAAACAGCTCACGTGGGATTACTATTGACTTTTCTAGCCTACCTGTTGGGATTTTATACTTTTAATTTATTTAAATTATATTTATATTGTAATTATCAAGCCACACCATGTGTCTGATTTTGTGAAAAAGCACAATAAAGTGTGTTTTTTAGTTGGGTAAGCACCTTCCTCAGTAGAAATAAATGCACTAGGGGTAAATGGAGACCCATCCAAAATGGCGGCCGGCCACTACGGCAGCTCCAATAGGCAGCGCCAGTCCACCGGTGTCTACGTATAAGATGTCTGTGAGCTGTACCACCTCAAGTCACCTTGTAGTTATCGTTCATTTATCGTTATCGAGGTGAACTCCTCAATATACCGTGATATTGATTTTAGGCCATATCACCCAGCCCTAGCTGTAGGTTTTATTCTGCTAAATTATGACATAACAAGTTTTTAAGTAAGTTAACATGAGTCCAGAGTGTCCTCTTTTATTACCAGTGTTTGAGTGACTCACACTTAAGACAAATGGGACACAAAACAACATTTGTCCTTCAAAGGATCATTGAAAAAGCGTCTGATGATGCCATGGAGGGAATAAACTTTGTGGACAAAATGACTTTCAAAAGAGTGAGTTTAGGTTTCTCTTCAAGCTGGAAAAATAAACCAGTAATTTTAAAATTGATAATTTAAATCATATTAACCATGTCTGATTGTAGTTGCTCTGCATAAAACAACAGCTGAAGTAATCCATCACTGGCCTTCTGAAAAAGCTGAATGTTTATGGAGGATGTCACTAATTAAACCAAGAATTAAAACATCTTTAAACTGTTCCAATCATAACATCAATGCTGTCTGTGAATAAAGTTACTCTGGAAACGTTTATTTAAAACGTTTATGCTTCTGGATTCGTCAATTTCCAAACAAAATCTGATTGAGTGTGGGGAATAGTGTTGCTGTTGAGTTTGAATTTTTAGTACTGCGGTAAAAGAGGTGGAAAGAAAAACATAAGTACACGTTGAAGGAGGGTAGTAAAAAAAGATGAAGAGTAAAAAAGAGACGAAGGCTAAAGAGGAGAGTGGATGTGTTAACCAAGTTAACATTCATAACCCCCGTGTCTCGTTCACACACTCTTCACACACTCATGGAGGTGGGTGAGGAGAAAGGGCACAAAGACAAGTAAATATTGTCCTCGCTTCTGTTCTTGTTTATTATCCAGCGCCCGGCCGTGTATCATCTCCGCAGAACGACAACAAATGGAGGAATCCCTCCGGTTGGGAAAATGGCAAAAGAAAAGAGAAAATGTGGAATGTGGTTTATAGCGGGCCATTTCGGTTTCTCCTGAAAAAAGAATATTTATTTGAATAACTGACCAGAACTTCTCGCAGCTAAAGGTCAGATTTGTTTAAAGCAAACTGAAAGATGTTAACAGGAATAAAAAAAAACACTAACACTAACAAATATGTTGAATTTGAAAGCCCTAAATCCATCTTTATTAAAAACAGCTTACATCTTTTCTCTCAGATATGTTATGGCATTAAAATAGTTTAAATCAAATCCCAGTAAAACCAACAGCTTATTTATTATGGCCAGCAATAAAAAAGTCATTACATAAATGTGTTATTACTCCACACATTTTCACATCTGGTTGATGGTTTTATCTGTAATAAGACACTAGCAAATATTTACTTTACAACTAACAAATGCAGCTAAAAATGTATTTAATAAAAGCAGAGTTAAATGATCGTTTTTGGCCAAGTAATTCTGAACATGTTAAAACACAGAAACACTATAAACATAGAAAAGGCTCATTTTTTCTAAAAGAATCTAACAAAAAAAACTTGGTTTTCACACATTTATGAGTAAGACGTACCAAAAACCTCCCACTGGTGTGAGTTTAACTGGTAATTAATAAAAACGATAGCCCGGGTTTCAACAGCTGATTGACCTCTGCTGCGTTCCTCTTTTATCACTTTTTCCTCACACTTGAAAAACCACTCCTGTTTCTGCTCTGACGACTTCCCTTCACCCCCTTCTCTTTCTGTTCCTCCTCACTTCCTATCAGACAGAGAAGTAACAGCATGACTGACTTGGCAAGTTTCCTGTGAACGAACACACACACACACACACACACACACACACACACACATAGGGTGGAGCCCCCAAAAGGCCTGTGCCAACTTCGCAGACCCCCCCCACCCCCCTTCCGGGAGTGCCTGAGTCATGTGTGCTCACAGACACGTTTCTTCACAATGACTTGTCTCGGCTTAAAGCTGCTCAAGGATGCAAAGGCACAAAGAGAAAGATGGCAGAGATTTATAAATGTGACAAGAGAGAAGCTTGCAGAGCTATAGAGTTGTTAGTGGATCTAACCTACTTTCTGTCTCCGAGCTGAATAAGTCAGCGTCTCTGTACTTCCCTGGCACGCTAAATAATTCACACACACACACACACACACACACACTTTTTCTTGAACTCAGCGGTGAAAACTGATTGGCAGAAATATGTTCTTCCTGCAGTCAAGGGAGAAAATGTTGTGTTTTTATTTTTTTGAGTGATGCCAGGAATTGGGGTTGTAGAGCGCTGGTGGCAGACGGTCACCTTCCATGCACACACACACACACACACAAGCTAAAATAGGTCAGCCCTTACAATGCTCTCAGAAAAATCCATCTACCGCGCTGCAAACATGCAGGGGGAAAGATGCTCTGCAACAGAGCAGAGAATAAAAGGGGGTCTGTGAGTCTGCTGCTCTGCTTCCAGCTCTCTACTAACTCAATCACAGTGATTGATGCCCTCTTTGTTTTTCTGCCTGCGTTTTATTAACGTCTGATCCAAAAAATGCTGTAGGTGTTTTACAGAAAGATGTGGCTGCAAAATATGTCTGCTCAAAAGAAAAGATCTAAAGAATTTATTTTAGTAAGACCAGATCATCCACGAGGAAGTTTGTAATTCCAGAATCATAACTTTCAAGTTAATCTGAAATTTTAAAAAAGTAAGCAATTGTTTTCTGTCCTCTGAGATAAATTGGGATTGGAGTCAGGACACTACATCAATCAGACATTGGGATCGATTTTCAAAGCCAAATTGGTGCATTATTTTAAATGAATACTTTTCATGAATCAGGAAAAATCACAGAAACAATAAGAAAAAAATGTAAAAAGGTAACAAAATTCAGTTTCTCGTGAACAACTCCCCAATTTAATTTTAGGCAAAATAATATTTTTACTTTGAGAAACTATAATTCATAAGTAAAAAATATAACTTAATTTTAATTTAAAGTCACGGTGTGTATTTTCCCTGGCAATAGGGGGCAGTATACACCTAAATCATTGCAAGCAAGCGTTATTTTTGTGTTCGAGTAAGACCTTACCAACGAATGGCCATTATGGTCAAAATTTCCTGGGAGCGCAACTCTCAAACGAGTACTTTGTCAGATTGTTCAACCTCCAGCAGAATGACAAACACATCAAACTCCCTTGGTAACGAGCGAAGAGGTAAATGTTTAAAACAACACCGTTTATGGCGAAAGCTTTCTAATCGCTTGTTGCAAATCTGTAAATGCGTTTTGTCCTCACAAGCTCATGTAGAAGGAAACACCGCATCTAATATGGCGTCGCCCAGAGACATAGGCCCGCGCCGATGTATTTTAGACCTGATTTTTATGGTTAGATGTTACGAAGCCGCCAACAACTGGGCATCATTTAATTCATTTTCAACAACACTTCAAAGGATATTTCCAGAGATTAATGGTAAAAACTACACATTGTCACAATGGAAATCACATTGAATTGTCTCTGTGTATGAAATGTGCTTTATAAATAAAGCTGCCTTGCCTTTAAAAATATTTAAAAATATTTTCTCAAAAAACGAACTGAGTGGCATGACTTCCTCTTTTATTTGCAGTCATCTAACTTCCACTTAAATCAGCAGACAAAACTAAAACCTGTCAGTTTATACGTCTAACAATTACAAAAGGAACTTAGTAAACTCCACACAACTAGTTGTAAAAGTGTTTTACTCACAGTAAAGCAATGTAGTGAAAACAAGTTACCTTTTCAGATGAGTGTAAAAATAAACCTCTACTAAACTTTGACTTATAAGGAAAAAGCCTCCAGAAGCAACACATTCTGACCCTTTCTAACCACATGAGCCAGTGGTTTGTGTGAGACACCTCCGCACTGGCTGAAGAACTTTCAGCAGAACAGATTGAATCAGATGCCAAATGAGTAAACCTGCACACTTCATCATGAAGCTGTCGATTGAATTCAGCGACAACTGACTGAACAAAGTCGGTGAAATGGCGAGGGTGTGAGAAGCTCAAGCACATCTGGGTTTTAGTTGTTCGATGACAAAAAGCAGAATGTGACTTTTCTCATCAGCCATCGGGTTTGCCTGCATTCTATTTTAGACGTCTAGAATCAAGGCACACACATTCAGGCTCGACGCAACGCGGAAACAAACAGGTGACTATAACTGTGCACACGAGTTAGTCAGTGAATTTGCTCAGACCGACCGAGGGAAGCACCTGTGCTGAACCGAAAGCAGACAGTTCAGCCAACCATTCTAACCATCGGCACTTCTGGGAGTTCACTTCCTTTGAGGTCTGTCAAAAACACACATACAGTCAGAAGTATACAGTAAACCCCAAGACTGTTGTAAACAGAAGAGATACTCAAACAGCTGTGCTGCAGGAGGACTGTGATAGGATGTTGGTCCAAGACACTGATGCTCTGCAGCTGACAGCCATGTGACACGTTGTGTGAAGATCACATTTACATTAAAAGCATGACTTTCCCTTAGTTTCCTTTCATAAACAACCTCTGAGACATATCTTCTACATGTAATGCATGATTTCAAATAATATGTGGCCATCATCGGATAGGAAACAGTTAAAATGTGTCGTCTTCAGCCAAGCGTGAAAGCCAAACAACTGGTGAACTGGTGTTAGCAGGTTACCAGTTCCCACTTTGGATCATAGGCTGCAGCAGGAAGCAGATGTGGACAAGCCGTGTATAATCCCAGTCATCTGGGACATTTTGTGTTGAGTGTGTGCGCATATTTATTTATTGCTTCCATGCTCATATGTTAAGTCTTCATCAGGAGTCAAACTACTAAGTGTGAGCTCAAATTCATCCATACACCTTTAAAAAACAAATAAACAGCTAAACCTCTGTACATACAGCCTCACAGTTTCAAAATTTCCTGTCCGAAGGCGTGTCATCTGCTTATCTTGATCAATTAACTTCTGCCATGTTGGTGGGTCTGCTCACGTTCATCCTGTAAAGCCTCGACCACACACAATAGCTGCTGAGCGGAAATTTTGTGTTACGTTTTTTTCTCAGAAACTGCCTGCTGTCTGGGTTCAGCTGTGGGAAGGGGTGGGTGAAAGCTCGGGAGGCTTGTGACACCAGAAGAACTTTGGAAGTCGTGTTTCAAGATGTAGTAACACGAAGCGGGCAGACAGTAGTCGCCCCACACACACATGCGCGCACACACACACACACACACACACAGAAACAGCCACAGAGCCCTGCAGTGTACCCCTCTGCACCCACGCACAAAAACAAGCTCATAAAAGCAGACAAGCAAACACAGCTGGATTCTCGTTTTCTGATGGAGATAGCAGAGAAGACAACCAACAAGGCAAATTTTTGCAGCTTTACAGTGTGTAGAAAAAGTTGTTACCCACAAAAACTGGGAAGTTAACAGCTTTTTTCAGCGGTTTAGAATAAAAACACATGTAATACTTTCTGCACTTGAATTAATTAAGCAAAAAATTATAGTTTGAATAATATTTTTCTTTAATCCTCAGCTACATGATTTAGGTTCTGCTCTCCTCCACAGCTGCCAACAGGTCTCACTAGCAAAGCGGTTCCAGAGCTAGTTTGGAGCCAGATCTTGCTCTGAACCAGTTTGTTCTGTGTGGCCTGAGAAGGACCAGCTCCAGGACTGAAGAAAGCTGTGCTGCTGCTGCAGCACCAACTCTTCACTGCATGGGCAGAACTTTCTGTCAGGAAGTGGAGGCGGGTTCATGGAGACCAGCAAACCAATCAGAGCCTGACTTCGACATTTAAAACCTTGAATCAAAACACCTAACTTTAATATTAAAAGTCAAATATCCATTAGCAACACTATCAAACTCAAGTGCACTACTTAGAATAAGACTTTAGATGTCATAAAAAAACATCTCAGCTCCACAATAAAATTCATATATTGGGGTATTTATTCTCTTTTTACAGAACCAATAACCAATTCTAGTGTTATCCAAGGCTTAGTGGAAAACAACCACAGATGAGTCTGAAACTGGAGGTGAGAGTAGGCCATCCTCCAGGTGGTACCCAGAGAAACTGAAAGCCTTGCTGACTTCTGGGGGCGAGAATCGTGTTTGATCCTAAAATGTGGATAATCTATTCTCAGTTTTTTCTTTTTACATGAAACACACCATCCTGTCTCATGGAAACACACACTGTGTGCAGCCATTGCACCGCTGTGCCGTAACACACAAACGGGGGCCTCGCATCCCTGACCAGAAATTTGTGGTTGTGTAAAAAGTGCCACTTAACAGGCGTGCAGCTCAAAAGCAAGAAGGGGAACCCCCTCTGGTAAGAGCAGAGGCTGTTAGCGCAGCACAGCACACTACACCACAACACACACACACACACGTTCTTATTTGGTACTAGCATTCTTTTTCTGCCTCCCCTCTGAGTTTTTTTATGTCCAGCAAACAGGACACTTCACAGAAGCATGTGTGTTTGCACTTTTTCACTTCCTTTGATGTGCTGCTTGGGAGTAATCAGCATGCAAAGGTGTGGTAAAATCTCTCTCTCTCTCTCACACACACACACACACACACACACACACACACACACACACACACACACACACACACACACACACACACAAACTCTTAAAAGCTGTCTAGACTACAATTTTGAGCTTAAAAGAAGGTACGTACATGTGTGTTTCTGTTGTGTTGTTAGTAACACATCACTTAGAGCAAAGGTAAGACACAGATCAACTTCCTGTTGTACAACTAGTTTCCTGCTTTTGCCTTGAGCTCCTTTAACACCTCCTTGTTTGATACTTTCTGTGGTCTCACCTGCTGACAAGTGTAAATCTACACACAGATTTGTTCATTTTCATCACATTTAACAGGTAAGAAGAAATGTGAGAAAGAACTATAACCCTCTGGCTCCCTTAATCATTAATTATTCACAAGCAACAGCTGCTGTATGATGTTAATGAAGTTTTGTTTAGGAGACAAACATGAAGAACAGCACACATAACATTCTCATTTAAGCTTTTTCTTTTTACGATAAAAGCAAATATTTAGTCAAAATTCTCACCACTTTCAGAATCAAAAGAGTTATCATTTAAAAGCCCACATCCTAACACCCCCCTCTGTGTTCTTCTATAAATGTTTTGTTTTCCAATTTAATGTTTTCTGTAATTTAATTATCACACAAGACAGAATTTCAACAAAACTGGCAAAAATCAATGCAAACAACACTGTTAAGTATTTTGGACAAGAATGTTGTTTTAAATTTTGTGGTAGCCGATCTGGTACGGAGCAATTCCCTTGACACAGGAGTCGGTTTAATCCCTGCAGCTTGCATGTCCACCGTCAACAGCTGTGTGTTCACTCAGCCCGGCCGTTTGAGCTAAACTCTATACTCCAACCTCCTTAAAGCATGCATGAAATGTGTGACACAAACAAAAATGGATTACACGGGGGCTAGAAATGTTTTTCTTTTTTTTGATGAAAGGTGCTTTTTGGACTCTGCCCACACAAGGCAGCAGAACTGTACCTGGTGTGTCTATAAAGCTGCAACATTACAGTCAGGTTTGTGCTTCTGTAAAAGCTCTGCCGGGGCACTACTCTGAAATATTACAGACTGAATGTAAGCTCAACAGTCAAAAGTAACTGAAACAGAGAACCCTAACCCTTTCCCTAAGTTTAAGTTTAGTGATCATTAAAAAACAAAGAGGAATGCAGAATACTCTATACTCAATAACAACTAATGTCATCATTAATGTTTTTTTTTGCACAAGTTTGTGCTGAATTGACTTTAGATTCCATTATTCTGTTCTACCGCTTTTTATTTACCCTTTTAAATCGCTCCACTTACACGTTTAGTGTTCGACTCAAAACCTGTTCCCCCTACCTGCTGATGAGCCTGTGCTAAGACAAGTCAGTCAACCATTCCCTTGTCTCAAGCTAATTTAATAAAGCATTTCATACCCTTGATTCTTCTCTAAAAGTGGTCATGCTTCTGCTTCTCTATGTGACTGTTGGCTTTTTAAAAAAAACGCCTCTTACATAAGCAAACTAATAGCTAGTTTGGAAAGCCGTGGGTTGACTGAGTCAGCTGATAACAATCCCTGTGAAACAAGTAAAACTGACATTGTTTGGATGTGCAGATTCTACAGATGGACCATTTTAGCAGAAGCTGAGTCTTGGATCATAAATGTTTAATGTCCTGGTAAATGGTATGTAACATGGCCTAAATAATTAAATGATTTGCCTTATCTCATTACTATGTTAAAGATATCATAGATATACACTACAAAGTGTTCAGTTGGCTTTTACAATGATCAATAAATGTTCTCAAATACAGAGTGGTTCAGATGAACTAACACACATATGACTTACTTGATAAAAAATGGAAGCTAATCCAATACATTCAAATACAAGAATTTTCAATTGATGATTGATTATCAGACATAATGGAGCCATCTTGAACTAAACAGTCTTAACATGTACAAGGGTTTAATTAAATTCCTCCAATTAAATATTTAGTCCACAAGTCTTGCGTCCACAATGCAACATAATCAACCGCTGAAATCCTTCAAAATTTCCTTCAGATGCATTTCATTCTCAAAAGGTTTTCTTCATAACCTCCCTTAGGAATCTTCATATTAGCTTCAAACTTTTGATCAGCATCTTACCTCACCCAACAAGTGAAGGGTGACCCCCTCTGCTCAGACAAAATCTTGAATTATTGGCCAATAGGTCAAAAGTGCTGCTCTCTATTGATAAGTTTGTAGCTCGAATGAATTGTGGTGCAGTTAATCTTTATTTGTGACAGTCTGAACAGCACTAATCTGATTTTTTCAAA
Source organism: Aphyosemion australe (assembly GCA_006937985.1). Lineage (NCBI taxonomy): Eukaryota > Metazoa > Chordata > Actinopteri > Cyprinodontiformes > Nothobranchiidae > Aphyosemion > Aphyosemion australe. The sequence goes on from SSNS01000001.1 coordinate 5,752,907, forward strand.
TCCAATCCAGGTCACTTTCATATGTGCTACTGATTCTGATGTGTGTATTTGATGTTTTTGAAAGCAACTGCAGTCTGAATGGTCATGTCGCATTGAATCCACCTCCTACGTCACTGATCAGCAGAGGTGAGCGTTGTGTGTTGACGTTTCTGAGGAGAAGCACTGACAGAGGGATTCAGGGGTCTGTCTAGACATCCTGTCAAGTTTTGGAATTAAAAATACAGGCGAACGGGAGACTTGACAGTTGTGATCCTGAAATTGTGGATGAACTGTCAGTGAAGGCTTTAACGTCACAAATCCACCTCTCCTGGTTCAGACTCCACTGTGTGTGACTTCTTGTCTTCTGCGCATGCGGGTTGCTTAGGGGCCGTGAACCGTTCACACTGGAGATTGCTTGATGTTACATTTCAATTAATTGTGAACAGCCACACAAAAAAATCTAATTTATTCAAAAAATTGAAATTGAGCATCAAGACTTGCAGTGTGAACGTGGCCTTATATTGCGATGACAATTCTCAAACGTAAAGTTGTGCAGCTCTGGTCCATATGAAGTCATCTAAATAAGTGCTCCACAACATCCAGTCTAATGTAGCTCTGAAATTTGAAAGCATCAGGATATTAGGATTTAAAAATGTGCCTAATTTACACGAACAACCATTATTTTATAGTCTCCTTGGATTTTACCAACTGGGTTGACTGAGTACCACAGCCACAAACATTTCTCATGTAATTTACCTCTATTTGAACACAATAAAGATGAACAACCCACTGTAAACAAAGGTAATCCCAACAGTTAGAATGGATTATGTCAATGTTTCTAATGCAAGGGTCACCAACCTGGTGACTGCGGGCACCAAGGCACTCCCAGGAACCCTGTAAGGTGCCCTCAGGCCTGTTATAAAAATAACACAATTCATCAAAACGTCTAACCTATTATTTTCTGCTGCTATTTTATTAAATCACACTTTATGCCGCACCCTGATCTATAGCTAAATAGATGTCACTTAAAACCAGCAGGCCTGTCTCAGTATTGTGTTCAGTCCCAAATCCTGATTGAAACATTTCAAACATATATCTATCTAGAAAGGCCACCAACTGCTGGTAGACAACCTTCTCCAGCAGCTTTGAGTTGAAAAGGAGTTTGTAAATAGCTCTTTAGTTATCTAAGACTGATGAATCAAGACCCACCTTCTTCAATATTGACGGAACCATTGCTTTTTTTAGAGAACTTGGGACTACACTTGAGAGCAAACTACTATTTAAAATGGTGCAATAGCTCTCAGCTTCACAAAGGTTGGTGACCCCTGTTCTAATGTGATTCAACATAAAACTCTGATTTGGATGTCAGCTGGAAAAATTATCTGTCCATCAAATGACTTTAAAAAAAGCCCACTGAACATAGCATATAATCGCTGACTCCTTACCCCACCAGAGCCTGTAATTATGCCTATAAAACACATTCTATATATAAACAACAATAGACAGTTAAAGTGGGAGTTGTGTCAGAGAGTTCTGGTGACTCACTGCACCCCCTGCGCTTGTGGCAGCGTGAGTTTGACTTCAGCAAATCGAGACCTTCACACAAGGCTTGGCATTGGTAAAATAGGTTGGCAGCGGCTGGCTAAAAGAAGTCTCAGCTGGTAAATCTCAACTGTAATTGTATGCTGGCACACCGAAAACACAGACGCTTTCTTGATTCCAGACTGACCTGTTATCGAAATCACTTTTCACTGCTGAAGGACCAAAATTTGCTTCAAGCTTCATTCACTAAAACTCATGAAGCTAACATTAAGAAACTGTGGGTAACCATATGACAAATATAGTTCATATTAAAGCACCACCATAACCCAAAAAAGCTTCAATAAGAACTGTCTGAGTTAAGATACCTTCTGAAAAAAAGCAGGATAGCCTAAGGGCTAACAGAAAATTCTAATACGGGATCCTGATGGAATTTGTTGACAGAAACCCATAAAAGCAGCGAAAGGCGTCCAAAAAGAGGGATAGTTTCTTATTTAAAAGATTCCCCTTACAAAAAATACAAGGATACACAACTTTGGTTTGGACTCTTTCAGTTGTGCAACATAAGAGGAACGTCTTTGCTGTAAAAGGTTTAACAGGCTATAGATATGTCTGAAGTGGTGCTGAAAGCAGAACCTACGTTTATTAACTACGTTTTATAACATAACTCATTCATTGCCATTGACAACTTTAGACATCATTTGCATTTTTTTACGGGGTGGGTGTCGGAACAAGGCCCCGCACCGTGAGAATAAACATCATGCGTTAAAGCTGATCTTCATCCGTGTATGTCACATGATCAGGAAGCAGAAAATCAATGAATTAGGAGATCGTTGTGGGACGCTGCTGTGAAAAAAAAGCAATGCGCCAACCAGAAATGCTTCTGCAGCTCACGCTTCGACAACAGATTGTGAAAGAATGGATAATGCTAGAAATATTCTTCCTGATGTAAGAAGTGAGTCTACTCTTTCTTTTGGTAGTTTTGGCGTTTACATGATCATAGAGCACACTGTTCTGTGACTTTTCAAAAAACAGTAAAAACGCTCAAAAACGCTGGCAGTCAGGGGCTTTCTGATCAGAAAATGACTGGCAGTTAATGAGTTAATGCTCAGGAGAGCGCAGAAGCCAACATACATGTACAACAGCATAAAGCGCAATAATTCATCATATGTTTATGGTGTCAGGGAGTTTTGTATCAGATTATTTGGGCTGTGCAATTAATCACATTTGTGTTCAATTTCAGCTCCAAAAGGTTGTGAAAATAAAGTAATGGGCAATAATGATTTTTACAATGGCTGTCATTCCTTCTAAATGACCTGGTTCTAGTGGATGTTTTCTTGTGATTTTTCTATATATGTGTTTTTAGATTATCTGATCCTGTTTATTGATTTTTATCAGTACTTAGGTCAGAGTTAGCATGGCTTACCCACACTCCCTCTCCTTACAAAGGCTAACCTCACATACATCTTGTGGCGTTTTAGAAGGTCAGCTCAAGTAAAGATGACAGAATATGGGTAAAACACAATGGGAGTGTACATCAAACATCAAAAATGCACTCTTATTGTTGTCAATTAGCCTTTCGCCGAGCCCCGCCCCCCTTAGTTACTGTTACCAAGTCCGACAATAGTGGATCAAATACTGCAGCTCCGCAGATTTCCGCGGTGGAAAGAAGTAGACAGATGCGTGTCAGCGACATTTTTTGGAGCAATTCCTCCTCAATATCATCCAGATCGAGGCAAAAGGGTTACAGTATGCAGTGGAGGGATACATTAGCGTCGGCTCCGCTGAGCGAAGCGTAGCAGGGAACAAGGAGTTTGGAGTTTGGGAGGAGGTCCGGCGTCCGGGGACGCGTGGATCCAAGGAGTGGTGGCGGCGATGCAGTGTCCCTGTGAACTGTCAGCTGTCAGATGATCTGAGCTGCAGGCAGCTCTAACGGAGAAAAGCTCCCGGCGCTCTGCATCACTATCATCTCAGCTGAGTCTGTTTATAAAATGTAACTTTTTATGCCCGTGTTTACTTTCATTTTCAATATAGTTCCCGGCCGGAGCTCGGCATTAATTCATCACGTGATCATGACACCACCCGCTGTTGCGCCAAGGCTTAATGTGCGTTTATAAGACACACAGTTGAGGTAATATTACGCCGATTTGACGGCACAGTGTGTCTAATCTAAAAGGGTCTTGGATAGGGCGGGGGGAGCACTTATGCTTGGCTGTTGCTGGTTGAGCTCGATGAGGTAGTTCTGAAGGGAAACGAAGGGTACACGACTACTATCAAGGCTAATGCTTAGTAGTATAAATTAGGCTTAGCTTCATCATTTTGTTTGGAGTTGTCGGATAGTAACGGTTGCTATGATGTGTGATTGGACAATAGCTGTTCTGGGGGCGGGGCCGGCGAAAGGCTAATTATGGCCTTCAATCATTCTGTAGCATGGTATCCAGTGGTATTCTTTTCTAATTTTCAAGCATCGACACATCTGGGCTTCCATTGCAGCTCTTTTCTGCTTTTCTAGCAAAGCTGTCTGTCCATGTTTTCTTCGTGTGAGTGACTGATCAAATAGAAATTTAATTTTGATTATTTGGTGTCTTCAAATAATTTAAACTAGTGTCTTGAAATTACAAAAATGTTTCTTTTAAAGGTTGAATATGAAACACGGACACTATTACGACATTTAATGTTCAAAGGTGGTATTGCAACAACAGAACTAATTTTCCAGCTGTCGGGGTGTTGGTTCACTGCTGATACGTGAAGTGACCAGCCAGCACCATGTCCAGTGAGGAATCGTATTCAATATAAACAATATAAGGTAGAAACGATATAAAATTGGGTAATGATAGAGTTTTTGGCTCTATCGCAATAACACATGACGTCACTAAGATGTGCACCCGCACCGACATTGGGACAACAGAATGGCAGTGACTGCAAGCATGGAGCGGGCGGAGGACGAGGAGCATGCTACACAAGAGATATTGGACATCTTTATTCTGCTGTAATATATTTGCCATATGAGGATTTTTAAAAGCATGTCATTTTGACATATAAACAGAAGAAAAAATATATCGCAATATATATCGTTATCGCACATGCTTCAGATTATATAGCAATATAGATTTGAGGCCATATCGCCCAGCCCTAGTAAGGACTAATTTCTACTAATAAGTTCATTTTACAACAGTATTTAACATTAGAACATAGGGCTGGGCGGGTTGGCCTAAAATCAATATCACGGTATATTGAGGAGTTTTTTTTCTCCTTTATTTATTTCATTCCAAAAATTCAAAATGCAAAAAAAAAATAAAAATAAAACAATAAATCAAACAAACATATGTTTGGTTCAGAAAATAGATAGAATTTGAAATATAAGCATGGGTGGAAAACTTTGGTAAAATATATACAGATCGTATTATATAGTCTCTAGTCTAGTGCACCCTACAGAGTTGTGCTTTCTGTCAGCGTTCAGGGTGTGATTTCAATTATAAAGGAGAAATAAAACATTTCGGTTCCCAACTCTGAGAATAATCATGCTAAATAATCCTGACAATAATTGCAGCCCTACATGATAAATAAACCACAATAAAACCAGCTCTTCTGCTTTTATCCAATCCCTGAATGCCTTTGATTGATAATCCAGTTTTATTTTCTGAAATAAAAACGATTCATAGAATGGATAAGTTTAATGTCCGAGGACACGACTAGTTGACATGAAGTTCTAGTTAATGTTTTTTGAGAGTATGAAAAAGAGTTCAAAAAGTTCCACTATTGAAGCCAGCACAAAATGTTATGAAATAGGCCAAGAAAGAATGTTGCAAGCTCCAGCAAGCAGCTTGCATGAAGCAGGGAAGTAAGCAGTGTGTTTGTTTGCAAGTGTAGGCAAAAGGAGAAATCTGACAGGGATGGGACTCAACCAAAGGAACTGAATCTAAAGCATTTGATTCCCTGAAACAAAAAATACTGATTAATTTATATTTCAGCTGTTTGAATAACAGTTTTTACAGTATTTTAGATTGCTGCAAATCACAAACATGGAATTAAATGTGTGTCCTTAACATAACATTTTCAAACATTGTAATCAAAGTCACCCAACTAAAGTAGCCACTTGAGAGCACAAAAGCTATTATGGAAGTGTCATTCATGTTGTGGCTATTTCAGCTATTTCACAAGCCCGGGTGTGGGAGAGGTCCTATTAGGAGACCAGAAATGTAACATCCAGACATGTGAGAGGCAGACCCATTACAGAGCAGTCTGTGGTCATCACAAAACAAACTAAATGTGGTTTTGAAATGACTTTATCACAAAGAATTACAAAAAAGGGCTCAACAGTGGCTCAGATATTTCATTTCAGGCATGATCAGGACACAAGTTGCAGCTGATGATTATGAGAAAGCAGCAGAAGAGGGGAGTGGTTGTTTTTTCCTTGGGCATTTGCACAAAGTTGCGTGTTTATCACATAACTGTTTAAATTAAACCTAGCTATCATTTTAGATGGTGTAATTTCGCATTACAGGATGTGTTCTTTTGCAAAGTGAAGATGCAAATACTGGTGAGTCTATAAGTCACTGCAGAACACGTGTTCCCAGTACAGTTATATACTTGATTTAGATTTAAATGTATAAAACAAAGGAACTTGGAGGTAGAGGAACTAGTGTGCACCTGAGATCTGTTAGGATAGCACAATGGAAGCCACAATAACACTCCAGTTGAGCCTGAGCTAAAGCTGCTCTTAGCTATACCAACTAAAAGCATATAATGGCTTGAAGGTGACGTGACTTGTTTTGCTGTCTGCCTTTTTGATTTGAAGACAGGAGTCGGTGGCGTTTCTGTGGTTCGGGAGACAATGCAAGGCCGCCATATAAAGGCTGGAAATGGGAGGAAAAGGAAGAGGGCATAGTGTGGCCGCCCCCGCCTCACCTCCTGGGGGATACAGGGAACCAGGAGACGGGAAGGGGTCGGATAAATAGGGTCAACAAGAGGAAAAAACGTGGAGACTGTGAGACAGGAAACATTAAGAAGTCTATGTTTAAACTCCTGATGAATTTGACTCACCATAAAGTCGCTGCCAAAGTTGTCCTCTCCCCTCTTCTCGTCTCTTTCACTCATGGTCTTCACCCCCTGGATAAACTGTCTCAGGATGCCGGCTTGGTCCATCTTTCAGTCCTCTTAAAAACGTTGCCTTTTCCGTTAAAATATATCTCCCAGACTAACAAGGGGAGGAGAACGTTAAAAATAAAACAAAAGAGGACAAAGGAGGGTGAAGGGGAAATAAATAAAAATAAATAGGCTTTCACGGGTCCTCCCAGAGAGTCATCGTCGGTCCACAACACAGCACATTTTTTATTATCGCCCCATGTTGTTTCTGCCTTTCCTTCTTTCTTCTGGACTGTTTTCACGATAGCAGTTGGTCCCAAAGAAAAGCTGCAACGGCCGGCTAGCCAGCCCAACGAACAAGTTTACAACGGTGGCGTGGTAAAAACTGTCAACACGAGGCTCGGCGAGAAAATAAAAAATAAAGAAAAAACCAAAAAAAATACTCCGGTCCGGTCAGTCTCTGTACCCCTCCCTGTCTACCTCGATTGCCACATTCACACTACCGCTCGTTATTCGCTACTGGAGAACATCCGGACTGGGCAAAACCGACGAGAGGTAGTCCCGCCTCTTCCAGGATATGCCTGGTTCTGATTGGTCAGAGGAGAACGTGTGACAGAATGTTATTGGCTGAGATGGCTGCAGCTCTACCAAACGGCCACGTGTGATTGGATAAAATTTGTGCCCGTTTTTCTCAGCTTAGCCAGTGGCATCCAAAATTTATAGAGGAACAATAAATAAATAAATAAATATCCATATATTACATTCATTATGTAAATAAGGCAATGGAAACAAAGCTAAATTTCTGCTGGTATTATTGTGGCAGCAGAGAAATGGACGGATGCATTTCATTTTTACACAACAATATAATCAGCAGAAGTTTTAAAACGATCAATTTAATCAACATACTCAAATTGACAATGAATTGTCTGGTAAGATAAGACGTGTGCCTTCCAGTTGGCTCATGGGTCACCTGAACAAAACAAAAAAATAATGTAAGTGAACCAGGCTATAAAATTATCACACATATGCTGTTCTTCAATTCAAATATTAAATAATTATTATGTTTTGACTATGTCCGTCACGTAATTTGAGATTTATTTGCTTGTAAAAATTCGTAAATAAAAATGTATGACGTCACAGCAGAATCTCATCTCCCTTAGCATAGCTGCCACTTTCCAGATGGCCAGATTTATAGTGGTTTTCTCCATGTTTAATGTTCCTTCTTTAGTCCTGGAAGACAGATGTGAAACTCGCTAAACTCACAGCCATTTTTCTTTTCCTTGTCTAGTTTGATGACGTAAACTTGGTGGGACGAACAGTTGGGAGTCCTCTATGTCTTTTCACACAAAACCTAAAGTATCTTTTGCTGCCTGTTGAAAATAAGCATTTTCTTGGCATCAAAATGCATCTTTAAAATTCACGGACATCATATGTTAAATCCATGGCACATATCAAACGGTCACATAGACTCTCATTCATTGTTTTTGGCAGTAGGGGACCCATGGACCAGAAGTAGATGGCCGTGACTTAGGCTCCCTATTCATAATGAATTATCTGATAAGAGCATTGCACAGGTAAGCAACAAATTGCACTTTAATAGATGGATCACATTAGGAAGTAATACTATGCATGGTATTGGAGGTAGCACAGTTTACAGCTCTGGTGGCCCACAGACAGAAACATTTTTTCATCCTGGAGGTTAAATAGATGATGAGCTGGGTGAAAGGAGTATTTAACATATGCTAATTCTGCTAATAGTGCATTTAATCTGCAACAGAAAAATCAAATGTAATACATGTTGCCCACTCATATTTAGGGTGTCTGATCTGGAAAATGTTAGTTCAAGTTTTATTATAACTCACAAACAAGTGAGAAGAACAGATGAAGGAGACTGGTGTTCCCCATACGGCTTTTGGGAGACAGGAACTCAATAAACCTTCATTCCTGATGAACCATTCTCCATTAAAACAAACAGAAGAAAAAGGCAATTGAGCTACTTTGTTTTCCTTTAGTTCTACCAGTGACAGCAAACAAACCCATCTATTCACTGTGAGTGAGAGCGAGAAGGAGAGGGGATGCTGTCGCTGTGCCAGCAAGCTTTTACTCACACAAGCTGCTTTTTGTTGCTCTAGTCTTTAAACTTATTTGCTTGTTATATCAGCACATATTCAGTGTTTTCTTTGCTTTCTTCCCCCTCCTTGTCCCTTCTGTTCCCACTCCATCCTCATTAAGCAAACCTTGTTGCAGAGTCTCCAGTCCTGCTGCTGCATTACATCACCAAGTATAATTCTAAATAGGCTACATATATGTACTTCACCTAACTGATATTGATGGATTCAAAGTTTTATCACATTTTAGACAAACTATTGCTTTTTTTCTCTAATCAATTAATGTTTGTACACATTTTTGAATCAAATGTTAAAAGCAAATTATAATTTGTGCAGAAAATAGCGATTTGCTTTTTGAGAGCACGTTAGTCCCACTGGTGAAGAAATGATGATCATGTGTGTCTATGTATAACTTGTCTAATAGCTGTGTGGTGGAATGTCATGACCTTCCTTTTCTCCTTTCCCAGGACTGGCTCTTGTTACGCTGTACTGTATCTGAACCTGACCTTTGACCTCCATGTGGAAAAAGGAGGGCCAGGGGTTCAAATATCACAACAGGGATCAGTTACATGTCATATTATTATTCCCATCTTTACCAATTTCCTGTGTTCTTTCCTTCCCACTTTCAGCACAGGAGGAAACTTTATACGTCTCCCTCTCTGTTCCTTCCTTTCATCTGTTTGTCTCCCACCATTCTCTCTCTTTTTGATGACTCTTCTTTTCTTTTCTCTTCCTTTTCTGTCTGGAATGTACTGTTCAGAAGCAGCTGAGTGAAAGAATGTTGCCGTAACAAGCCCATACACAACCCTAATGTAGGGAGGATCCTTGCACGCTCACACACATGCACACAATCTACCTCTTTCCCTCACCCTTCTGTTTAATTTCCACGTGTGTGCCTGCAGTGGAGGGAGAGCAAGAAAATGCATGTTTGAGAGCTGGGGAATATCAGGTCTGCAAACACACACAGAGGACGTGAGCCTGCCTGTTGTGGTGACATGGGGTGAAAAGTCTGCCCTCAGGCTGCAGAAATGAATCAGTGGCAGGTTGCACAATACTACCACACCTCCTCATTTATTGGGTCCATTAAAATAAATCATAACTCAACAAGTCTGGTTACAATATATATGCATCTGTATTCATTTCATGCAAGTGTACAACTTATTTTACTTCCATTAGTCTCCGCTTCAGTTATATCCATCCATCCATTTTCTCCCGCTTATCCGGAGTCGGGTCGCGGGGGCAGCAGCTTAAGGAGGGAAGCCCAGACCTCCCTCTCCCCAGCCACTTGGGCCAGCTCCTCCGGGGGAATCCCAAGGCGTTCCCAGGCCAGCCGAGAGACATAATCTCTCCAGCGTGTCCTGGGTCTTCCTTTGGGTCTCCTCCCGGTTGGACGTGCCCGGAAAACCTCACCAGGGAGGCGTCCAGGAGGCATCCTAATCAGATGCCCGAGCCACCTCAACTGGCCTCTCTCGATATGGAGGAGCAGCGGGTCTACTCCGAGCTCCTCCCGGATGGCCGAGCTTCTCACCCTATCTCTAAGGGAGAGCCCAGCCACCCTGCGAAGAAAACTAATTTCGGCCGCTTGTATCCGCAATCTCGTTCTTTCGGTCACTACCCAAAGCTCGTGACCATAGGTGAGGGTAGGAACGTAGATCGACCGGTAAATTGAGAGCTTCGCCTTTCGGCTCAGCTCTCTCTTCACCACGACAGACCGGTACAACGCCCCCAACCCGCTTCAGTTATAAGTATTTTTAACATGAGTTTCCCATTGTCATCTTCTATAAATCATCCAACACTTGTGTTTGAATCTCATCAATACAGTTGAAAAGAAGCATGCACCATCACTGTACAGCTGCTGAAATAAACTGTAAGTCACTGCAATGCTTTGCTGTGAAAATCCAGTTAAAAGTAGCCTTTCAGAGCCATCCACACCCTGGGATCTGTGTGGTTTTCTGTGTTTGAAATGTGGGGCCATGACCTCAAGAACAATGTAAAAATATCCCATCTGCACGGTCCATTTCCATGAAACCACATCCACTGTTAAAAGCTGGCATGTGCTTTTGCGTGAGAGTGAATGTGCATGTGCGCGCGCGCACGCACACACACACACACACACACACACACACACACACACACACACACACACACACACACACAACAGACAGACAGACAAAATGTGGTGGAGTTGCTAATGCTAACAGTTAGCTTAAACTAGCTGAGACGTCCTCAGCTGATTCCTGGACGTTAAACCAACAACAGCCTTCCCCGCTGTGAGTCAAGATCGGTGAGTCCATGAATGTTAAGTGACAGTGTGACGCAGATCTGTCAGGGTTTTCAAATCCTAGAGTTTCACCGTCTATTTTGTATCAGAAACTAATGCAGGAGACTATTTTCATGTTCGGCCTGCATGAAAAACTCAGAGGGACCAATTATAATCAGAAAAAACATTAAAAAAAGTTTTTACGTCAACCACACCTTTAACAAAGGAGCTAGCGTTGCTATCAGGGAATAGGAGGGGTGCTCCATCCAAGTAAGTGTGTGTGTGTGTGTGTGTGTGTGCGCGTGCGTTTGAGAGTACTCTTCCTACCAACATGACTGCTCTGAGACAAAGAAGCTAACATCGCTATCATGGACTAGGAAGCAAGCCGATCTAGCAGGGTGTGTCTGTGTGCACGCGTGATTGTTAGCGGAGCATCAGAGCTCACATGCGGGGTGGTGGTAGTGGGGTGCAGACTGTGTCATGGCTGCAGCTCTGCCCTCTCAGTCCTCCAGGCAACACCTTCTTGAGACGTATTTTTCAAACAGGAAATGTGGGTGGAGTAAGACTCTGGTAGGGGGTGACTTGCTCTTTAAGCTGCACAGCTGAATTGAGTGCAAAAGTGTGTGTGTGTGTGTGTGTGTGTATGTGAAAGCGAGCGTGAGTGCCGAGTGGACATGTTGATGGTGTGAGTGATGTGGCACTGTTTGTGTGTGTTGTGTGTATGTGAGCAACACCCTCAATGTGGCCATTCCCTCAGCAGCTTGCAGTCAGCCTGTCTCTGCCTCCAGTGATCACCCTCTCTGTCTCTATTTCTCACACACACACACACACACACACACACACACACGCGTGTACGCACACACACTAACGTCTTGGTTACTTAAGAGAACTATAGCCATGATAATAATCATTACCTCACCGTGAGTATTCCTAAAAACATTTAATTATTAATTTATGGATGCTTGTTTTTATTTTTTAGTTATTTTCTCCATAACAGGTTTATGTCCTCACTACATGACTAATCCACACAAACACTCACATTCGCTGACATGCAGCCAGGCTCCAGTGGTTGGATGCGCTGTCAGATTTAGACATATAATTACTGTTTTAACTTTTGAGAACTATGTGTTTGCAAGTATGTGTTCTTCTCTGTGTCTGTGTGACATTTTCTACTTAAGTATAAGTCTGTTTATCTGTTCAACACTTTTATGGCAGCGATACAAGTAAATAATATTCCTGCTTGTTTACAGATATGTCAGGTTTTGAGTTTGAAGAAAGAAAACAAGTCTCACATCTCATTTTACAAATCAGTCAATAAGGTGTTGTAAACAGGAGGCTTCAAGAACACCAGTCAACTCTGGGCTGTGAAGGATGTCTACTGTCCACTAGCACCACCTAGTGGACAATATAGGGTGTAACGTGTTATAATGGAGCCTTGTAGGTAGCAGAGAAAGGGAGTTTTATTAAAATAAAAATTATTTAACCTCTATATAAAAGCAAATATTGACAATTTCTCTTTAAAAATTAAAACATAAGCTATTAGCAGCATCATTTACCTTATGCTTTCTAGTTATTTATGCAGTTTAAATGATTTTAGCATATATTAGTTAAATAAATTACTAAAAGGAAGAATTTTTTGTTTTCTAGTAAAAAGTTTAATCTTTCAAGAAATCTAATAAAATTGTTCCTTTTATTGTCAATAATACTTATATGTGTACCACTTCAAACATGGTAAACATAAAGATATGGAGCTTTAACCTTACATAAGGTTAAGAACAGACCAACATTGTAAATGGGACCAATTGTTGTTGTTAAATGTATGTTGTTTTTTGCTTGTTTTATCAGTTACGATGCAACTGTGTAGACGACTTTTCTTGTGGTTCTTGTTATAATAAATAAATGAAACCAATAAAGAAGAATGTTGGCAAAAAAAGTTTAATCTTTCACTGCAAAATTATAATTTTTTTCACCTAAGTTTAATCTGTTTTCTTCAGGGAAAATCTAACTTAATTACAAATGTAATGAATTTTTATTTATTTTTACTATTAATAAAAAAGTGCATTTTGTTGATGTTAATTGTGCACCAAATAATTTTTGCAGCAAACTTTTAGGATTTCAGGCGAAACTTTCAATAAATTCACATTCAGACATTTTTTTGAATTCTTTTAATGATGTGAAAAAAAACTTTCGACACTTCTCTCCAATAATCGGATTTGAAAAACTCCTGAAATCTAACACGCACAAATTATAAAACTTCAAAATACACATAATTTAAATAAATAAAAATCTCGACAGATTTAAAGCTGCTAGAACAAATATTGAAAACAAATTAGCTTAAAATTAGCGTCTCAGGGAAGATACCCGAGGGGAGGGGTGAGTGTTCCGTGACCTAGCTTGTTTGCAGATTCGTTATAACAGCTTTAACCACAACAAACACAGAACACGTAGCAATTAAAATAATTTAACTTGAAACACAAGAATTTCCGTATCAACAAATGCAAAAGACGAACAAGTGAATCAGGTATAAGGTGGAAAAAAGGACTAGTTACAGAAAGGAGGGTCTGCAATTCTACTCACATGTGCTTTGAATCACTTTAAGTTCAAGTAAAAATGATTTACTACAAAAAACATCTTCTCATGAGGGAGGATTTTGTTCGACTTTTATTCGGTTTTTGTCCTTCGAACCCTGAGCATCGTGTGTCATGGCTCTGGTAATAATAAGACACTCTAGCTGAAGGACAGACACATGAACACACACGCACACACACACTGGATTTCAACCTGAAGCAGGTCTTTATCTCTAAAGAATGTAAAAGTATATAAAAGAGTTTTTTTGTCACAGCAGTAGCTATTGTATCATTATTCTTTGTTCTTCATGGTTCTTGTTTGCTCTGAAGCTGCTGGGTGATTTCAGGTCTCTAGATCAGACAGAAACAGATTCAGGATTATTTTTCTGCTACACTCAAACAGGGGTGATATTTATTGTCCAAATATGTGCACCAACATTAATAAATGCTATTTTTTTTCTTTGAAAGATAATTACTTTGCAAAAAAATTAATCTGAAGCATTTTTGTGCAGGGTGCTATTTTATGGTAATTTCACAATAAAAACGTAAAGCAGGCATGACTCTTACCTGTGGCTTCAGGTGGCTCGTCCGGCGGGGAATTGGAGTTCATGCCATACTTGTCGCCAAATATCTGCACCAGCTGGTCAAAAAACTTGCACTCCTGTTTGTCTCCTCTGCAAAAATGATGCAAAATCAGAAAAAAGTCATGCTTCAACACCCACAGTTATGACATCATGCAGCTTCCACAAGAGTTGACTTACTGTCGTCCTTCCAGGAAGTGTCTGAAGTTGGCCCTGAGCCTCTTTATCCTGGACTGGCACTGGTCGGGAGTGCGCACGTAGCCTTGGCTGGCCATGGCCCGGGACACCTGTTTGTAGATTTGTTTGTTCTTTGCAGAACTCTTCAGGTTCTCCTGAATCTCCTCGCTCCCCCAGATATCCAGGAGGGTCTCGGTTTCTGTGTCGCCCCAAGCCAGCTTCGAGCTGTCGGCTACCCACTGGCTGCCTGAGGTGATGGAAAAACAGAGTTATCTTTACGAAACAGAGCAAGGTTACTTTTATATATATTTGCTTAGCTTTAAATGACATTTCAAGTTTCAGACATTTTACAAAACTTCATAAGAAAGAACTAAAATCTGCATTCTAAATAATAATCAGTCCATAATGATTGATAATTAAAAAGATTTTCAAGAATGAAAAACACAACTAAAGGCATAACGGTGCATGTTACTGTTTTATTAAAGCTGCAACGGCAAATTTGAAAAACAAATTAGCTTAAAAAATGTTTTAATGCCTCTTAACAACGTTCTAACATTGTATAGCTATATAAATACTGTGAAAATGAATAAAGTGATTCTCTGGCATTTGTCTAAAAACCTCCAAGAACACCTTTCGAATCGAAAGCAACTATCAGACCATCCTGTTGTCTGTCCCACTGAACCGCCGCACTTCCCTGGGTCCTCCATTCATAACGCACTCACGTATTTAGCAACAGAACACCACTGGTGTGAGAGGTTCATGACCAATACCAGAGAAGGAGAAACAGCCGGCTGCTACCACTTCAACTTTAGGACAAACTACCAGAGTCCTAAAAAGATAAACATCATTTGAAGTCACGGACAACAAAAGACGTTTGAACCTAGAAAACGGCGACTGGTGTTTAGCGCTATCTCGTTTTGTCCGGCATCGCAGGTCTCTGGTTCTGGCAGAAACGTCTCAGGGAAGATACCCAAGGGGAGGTGTGAGTGTTCCGTGACCATGTTTGTGTTCAACAACTAGCTTGTTTGCAGATTCGTTATAACAGCTTTAACAACCTGGGGGTGAGACTTGATGCAGCACTCAAATTCGACTCTCACATCAACATAGTTGTGAGATCCTGTTTTTTTAATGTGCATCAGTTAACTAAGATTTAGCCCATGTTATTGAGAACTCACCTAGAGCCTGCTACATGCATTTTTTTTTAAATCGAGGATTGATTACGGCAACACATCGTACGCTGGGCTGAATCAGGCAGCTACGACACGGCTGCAACTGGTGCAGAACTGGGCAGCCAGATTTTTGACAGGGACGAGGAGGAGGAAGCACATTACTCCTGTGCTGGCTTCCCTGTGTGTCATCAGCCCAAAGTTAAGATTTTGCTGTACATTTTTCAATCCCTACAGGGTTGTGCTCCTCCATATGTCAAAACCTAGCTTGTTCTGTAGATTCTCTATAGCAGCTTTAATAAATCTTTTCAATAGCAGTTATATCAGCTGGAAGACTGAGAAAACTCTAAATGTTTGGCCTTTGGGTGATAAGTTCCATCACTTCCTGTTTTATTTTGAAATGCCGTTCTTTGACGCCTCCTTCAAAGTTGTGTCTTAGTTTGTAAATTAAATTTGGATTTGTGAGCTCAGCTGCTAACAGCTCCTTTCCACTACAGAAAAAAGTTTCCATGTTGTTTTGTTTTATATTTTTGTTTCCAGCGTAGTTTTACTTTTCATTTGGTCCTGTTCTTGGGCACAGTCATCCGACTCTTCTGCTGTCAACGTTTCTGCGACGGACTCTTCCGCCTTCACCTCCCTTCTGAAGATTTTATCCATCTCGTTGAAGAATTTAAACTCCTCCCTACATTTAAAGAAAACACATTTATTTTAAATAAACAGTTCAATCAAAGGCAGCCAAAGCACGAACAAACTTGTGGTTAAAATAAACTGGATTGACTAACTTTTCGTGGACAAAGCCATATTTTAGGCGCTTTATGCGGGTGTAGCACTGCTCCGTGGTCCTTATGAATCCATGGATGCTCATCTTTTCTGAGATATACTCAAACACGTGACGGTTCTTCAGGCAGCCCCTCAGGGTGAGCTGGACGTTGTCCTCTCCCCAGATCTCCAGCAGCGTGCGAGTCTCCTGGTCTGACCAGGGCATCTTTCTGCTCATGTCAGTCAGGAGGTGGCTGGTTGACGGCTGTTCGACTAAAACAGGAAACCAGAGTTTTATTATTGATGCAGCATGATGCTCTAACGCAGGGCTTATCAATCCTGACAGCCACTACCTGCATGTTTTTTGTTTCCCAGCACCAACTCAGCTGGTTTGAATCAAATGATAATTAACAGGCTTCTGAACATGCTGAAGAGGTAATTTATTGATTGAATGAAGAAGAGAGATGGCTGAAACATGCAGGGCAGGGGATAATATTTAAACCTACACAAAACAGGATCAGCATCCAAGATGGGCTCTAATGTGGCTTCAGCTGCAGAAACGTCAGCATCAGCAAACCCTGAATCATCACCGAGCACCGGGGCGAGGAGGTTGAAGTATCGAAACACTGCAGGGCGCCCTCCATTTCTAGAAAACACAAAGTCTTAGTAAGCAGAACCGGAGCTAAGTGGAAGAGCTCAGCTAATGATCTGTTTAATTTACCTGCGATTGTTGCAGTAACGCCTGTATGTCTTTTTCAGCCTTTTGATCCGACACTGGCACTGCTCCGCTGTCCTCAGGTAGCCCAGGGTGGCCATTTTCTCAGCAATCTCTGCAAATATGTGCCCGTTACGGACGCAGGTCTTCAGGCTGTGCTGCACATCATCAGCAGCCCACACCTCGACGAGAGTGACCGTCTCTTCCTCCGTCCACGGTGCGTTTACGCTGTCTGTGACTCCTGCAGGCAGACAAAGGTATGACAACTGTGTCTCCTTAAGGAGGATGTAAATGTAACAGCATCCTGGTGGTACCTGGATCCGGTTCCGTTTGTTCATCCCGTTCATCAAACTCATCAACAGAAACGGCCTCCTGTCCCAGGATTTGTTCCAGCTGGTGGTAAAACTTGTAATTGGCTTTTCTTCCACATCTAACAAAAATACAAATATGTGTTTTGAGTTTATATTAGACAGGTAAAGCACTGAAACAGAAAGACTCATCTCACTTTTTCCGATCGTAGCACTGCCGGAAGTTGATCCTCAGGGATTTGACTTTGGAGCGGCATTGCTCGGGTGTTTTGGAGAAGCCCAGATCGTGCATTCGCTCGGCGATCTCGGCGTAAACGCGACCGTTGTGGATGAAACCGCGGAGCGACTTCTGAACTTCCTCCTCGCCCCAGATCTCGATAAGCGCCCGGGTCTCCTCGTCTGACCACAAGCTGGAGGCCGGTCTTTCTGTTGACACCGGGGTCTCTAACATCAGTGAAAAAATCTGTCAGCATCACCTCAGACGATTATTAGACTATACTAACAGTCACAAGTAATCATTAATGTTTAATTTAGATTAATTAAAGCACACTTGGCAGTTTTGGCTCGCTTTTAGCACCCCCTAGTGTATGTTTAGTAGAACCAAAAGCAAAACTCTCCTCCTTGCTGTGCGTTCGTCATTTCAACACCTTAATCTAACTGCTGAAATGCCTCCTCAGCCTTCATTAGTGTCTACAGGAGCGGTTCATCACTAAATCAAACAAATCAGCTGTGTTCATGATCTAAAACATGCAGGAAACATGCTGGAAGCAGACTGCAGCACCAGGCATGTCAGCTCCTTTTTACTAAGCCCAAAAGACCGGACAGCCACTCTGAAATTGCAAGTGCGGTATTCTGACCACAGAGGGCGGTGGGGGTCTGAGTGACGTTTCATTAACTCTGTAAAGGGTCAGTTTAGCACAAACTGGCTCAAGAAAACGATTTAAAAATATGAAAAAGTTGCATAGTATGGCTTTGAATTTCAGCACGTTATTTAATCTTGTAGCCTCTTTCTGATTCATTTTATAGATAAATTATAAAAGAAAATGAAAGATTTAAATAGTTAAAGGCTTTAATGCAAGTAAATGAAGTTTGTTTGCAAATCCCATTTCTTAATTTTGGATTAATTTAGTGATTATTAGCTAAATGATTTATAAACCTTGAAAACAACAACGAAAAAAATGTAAATAAAACATGCAAACCATGAGTAAATAACAAAGTAAATAAGCAGCCACGTAAACATGGCGTCACACCTGTTTCAGCTGTAGATTCTTCATCGGAGTCTTCTGATATCTCGATGGAGTCCGTCACCACGGCGGCTGATGTCGATGGCTGCTTTTCCAGAATTTGCTCCAGTAGATCGTAGAACTTAAAGTCGACGTGATCCGTCCCAGAAAGGCTGTGGACGTTAAGGACATGAGCGTACGCAGCAGGATGGCGGTGCAGAAACTGAGACGAGAGTTTAAACTTACCTCATGTTTTCTTTACACTGGCGGTAGTTAGCCTTCAACCGCTTGATCCTGGTGTGGCACTGATCCGGGGTGCGGGAGTAGCCGTCGGCGTTGAGTTTCTCCGATACCTCAGTGAAGACATGCCCGTTGTGCGGGTAGCGCCTCAGGCACTGCTGGACCTGAGGAAAAAAAATAAACAAAAGCTTCAAATAAATCCCGAATGACACGAAATATTAAAGAAAATCTGGTTTAAGAGCCGTAAACTAGGCTGATACCTGTGTGTCACCCCAAATCTCCAGCAGGATGATGGTCTCTTTGTCAGACCACGGCACTTTCTTCCGGTCCTCCTGAGCCCCCGCAGCCAACTCTACAGGGAAACATGGAAAACTGTGAATAATGACAGGAAATACGTTTATTACTGTATCTATTACATGTCTGAATGGCATCCAGGAGGCGTAAAGGCCAATCAGAGGATTAAAGGGTGTATCCAAACATGTGGAACACTCGTGTTGTTTGATTTACCCATCTCCTGGTGGCTGTGGGGAGGAAAGTCGCTCTCCTCTCCCTTGGCTGACATTTCTTCCATCTGGATTAGTGACTCAAAGTCCTTCACTAAAATTCTTCCCAGCTCGTTGTAGAACTTGCACTTTACTTGTTCTTGTCCCTTCAAACTGAAAAATATAGAGGAGGGATAATCAGATATATAAAAATCTTTTTAAAAAAAAAAAGACTTCTTAAGGATCTTTTCTAGCGTACTTGTTTTGGTAGCACTGCCTGAAGTTTGATTTGAGTCTCTTCAGCCTGGTTTGACACTGCTCTGGTGTTCTGGAGAAGCCCAGAGAGGCCAGCTGACTGGATATGAGGGAGAACAGGTGCCCGGTTCGGTTCACTCCTCTCAGATCCTGCTGCATCTTGTCGGCACCCCAGATGTTGATGAGGGCCAGAGTCTCCAGGTCTGTCCACGGCACACTTCGAGTTCCTTCAACACAAACATCAACAACCTTTGGAAACGCCTGGCAGATTAAAGCTTTTGCAGCGTGCAGAAACACTACTCTTGTTGTTTTCGGATTCATCTTTTCAAAAGAAATGAATACAGAAATGTTTTTAAGAATCTGCATTAACTGCTAATCAACCGTACCAAACCTGCTAAAGCTGGGCTTTACTGACACCTAGTGACAATTTAGTGACATCGTACCGATTTCCATTTGGCCAGTTTGTCCGATGAACTGCAAGTCCTCGTCTCCGTCTTTGGACTCTTCCTCGTCGGCGACTTCGTCTACGTCGTAGGTCACCTCAGGAACAGTGGAGGGAGCTGAGAAGACGAGAATCTGCTCCAGCTTGGAATAAAATTTGTGTTCTTGCCTCGAGTTCCCTCTAACGAAAGACCAAGAAGAATAGAGACAAGACTTTTAGACAAACATTACTCCAACGTCCCATGTGTGATAAGACAAAGAGCAGAGTTACCTGTGGCTCTGGCGGAAGCACTTCTTCAGCCGCTTGATCCTCGTCTGGCACTGCTCCACCGTTCTCATGTAGCCCCTCTCGGCCATCTTCTGCGCAATCTGAGTAAATATGTGTCTGTTTTTTAAGCAGCCCTTCAAAGCTCGCTGCATGGAGTCCTTGCCCCAAATGTCAAGCAGGTGGAGTGTCTCCTCGTCTGACCAGGGAACCTTTGAGTCCATCGGAATTGGAAAAGCGCGTTCCTGAGAGTCTGAAATCAGAAAAGAAGCATCAGTAAACATCTGATAAACAGAACGCAATAGGAACAGAAACATGACAAACCTGTGTAATCCCCCCATATGGAGATCAAAGGAGATTCGCTCGAGTTCTCGTCATCCACAGAAGAATCCCTGCAAAGGTTAGATAGGAAATTAACCCTGAATGAGACGTGAACGCAGACAACAGAAAACAGAAGCAACGGCAAATATCTCACAAGAAAGCCGAAGCCTCCACAGGCTGCTTGGCAGGAACGTCCACCCCTCCGCTTCGCTTCCTCTTCCTCAGACTGGTCGATAAGCTGAGGTTGCTTGCTTCTGAGTCGGTGTCAGCAACCTCATTAGACATGGTGAGGTCTATTGTGTCGTCACACGCCCGTGTTGAGTTCTGTACGCTCCGATCCTGGGACAGATTCGCTCCTCGGGCCTGCAGGTGCCTGCTGCCAGGGTCCCTCTCCTCCCTCAGTTTTTGCCTCGCTGAGTCGGAGCTCTTCGTGCTCGGTTTCTCCAGGCTGCTGCTGGGAGCATTGAGCAGTGCTGCTTTATGTTCTGGACGGGTCGAGTCTTTAAGGGTCTGTGAGCAGGAGGCTGTGTCCGAGGCAGGTCTGGCCCCCGGAGGCAGCGACAGGGAGGACAGAATGCAGTCATCCATCGGTAATAACCTTGATTCTAAAATTCAGAATAAAATAACCAAATTACAAAAAAGAATCAATGAAAATGTAACAAACACGATTAAATATGTCCATTTCACTGCATCTTTGCATTAGCTCAGAATTATTTCACGCTAACTTGAGCTGATATGAGGAATATTAAACTCAGGAACCAGATTTTAGAAGATCTGGGATAAATAAAGAACATTACAAGCTGGCAAAAGGAGAAATAGGTTTAGCCATCAGGAATATCGGACGGTGTTAACTACAAACACCTGCACCTTTTTCTTCAAAATGGCCGAGGCTTCTGTGGTGCTCCAGCACACCCTTCATGTCGTCTGGTGGGAAAACAGATTGTAAACAATCGTGTAGAACTGACGGAGCGTCTGTGAGAAAAGCTGCCAACTGAGAGAAAAGATCAAGTTACCGTCTTTATCAAGCCCATTAATATTCTAAAATGTTTTAATGCTGCAGTCACATTAAATAATAATTTAACTAGGATGGATGTTTGTAGGAAATTACATTTAATTCAAAAAGAATGAATGCAATCCACATTAAAGAAGACAAAAATATCCTTATTCATGAGACTAGCACTAATTTGGTTTTGTTGTGTTTTTCTCCAGTGACTCAGTTTGGCCTATTGGGACATTGTAGCGGCTGCACCCAGTTAACCCCCCTCCCCCATCACCTGAGCCCGTCTGCTAAACCTTTGCTCAGAGCTCAGTTTGGAATAATGTCAGAGAAAAGTCCTGGAGCTACAGAATGCTACGATTAGCTAAATGACAGCATGAGTGCAGCGGTCAGACTAGTAAAACTAGTATATTTAGCCACTGGTGTCTCAGATGGACTGACGATGTTCGAGTCCGAGGCTGTTTTCCAAGCTGGAGTTTAAATAACACGACACCTGTGTGAAGTCTGGAACAGGCAGCAGCTCATCCAGCCTCGATATAAACTCCCAGACCAGCATCTCAAGAGCCGTGTCGTACTTTGGGCCAAAATATACAGGAAAGATTTCCTGCAAATGAGAAAGAAGGGAAAAAACGTTATCAAAGGGATGCATTCTGGGAGATCTGAATAAGCCAGTGAGTTCACAGCTGCAGTACGGAGCAGCAGAGGGACGTCGTTTTCTCACTAATGCACAAATAATAACGTTAATGACTGCAGAGTTTCACTAATTAGTGCAAAAACTCGAGACAAGAATGGAAATCTGTGTTTATTCTGCAACAATGAGTCATAAAATCTGCTGTTTAACATACATCATACTTAGGTTGAATGGATTCCTCAGGAAGCTGAGACCCTTTTCTCATGATCATTTAGTTAAGTGAAAACTCTGATTCTACTAAATACTTCCTACTGAACTCAGATCTATTTTGTTTATGCTCATAACAGAGTCGATGAGAGGCATTTTCACGAGAAACCAGAAACTCTAGCCTCTAAATCACTTTGGAGGATAAAAAAAAGTGAAAAAACGGCGATCCTAAAAGCTTTTCTTATTTCAGCTGCTTCGAGTGAAGACAGAAGCAATCTCCAACCAAATTCCACCCAGTATTTTAAATCCAGACACATTCTTGAGCTTGTTTTCCAAAAACCAGAGGTCAAACTGGAGCTGCTGATCGCAGCTATGAGAGGATGCATCAGGATTTTCCTTGATTTTAGGTCTTTAAAGTAATTTTCATTTTAATCACATTAGCTCATCTGGATGAAAAGCCTCCATCGTTGTTTTTTTGGCATTAGTCTGATTACAAAAACACTGCAACGTGTGTAAGATCTGCATCATTTTTATGCTGAATGCATCTTCTTATAAAAGGTCATTCAAGGTAATGAAGAGGCTCAGTCAGTAACACATCAGGCGCCGGAATTCAAACCGTGACTGACTGGTATCAAAGCGTGTCCAGAAGACTTCAGCACACAATCAGCAGTGTTAATGTGATCCTGAAGCTAGGTTACCGTCAACATTCCTCAACAGGAACAGTTCAGCAGTCCCGTTTATCGAGCCTGCAGACTCCCAAAGAAATAAAAAGCCCAAAAGGAGACGTCTTACTTCGAAAAAATACTTCCTCTCCGAGGGGTCCTCCAGTAACGAATGCACCAGCTCCACAAAGTTCACCTCAGACTCCTCCACCTGGTTTATCGTCACCTGATCAAAGCACACATGGAGTACATCAGCTATTCTGGTCTAAATGATTCCAACTGGCCTGACTGAACAGACCAGAGCAGGAACAGTTTGTTTGTTTTCCAGGTTACTCACATGGTGATCCATAGCAGTGCTGATGGGAGCTTTGATTCTGTCCAGATGTGGCTGAATGGTCTGCATGTCCACCGGGTGTTCGCCTCGACAGAGCTCCAGGACCAGCTGGATACACACACACACGCACAAATCAAATCAAGGCTAGGGGGAACGGGTAACTCTGCACAAACATTTACACTAAAAAAATAAAATAAATAAATAAAAATGTGTCAAGAAGTTTTTAAAACTTCAAACACAAAAGGAAACCCTTGTTCTCTTTGTATTATGAAACAGTGAACGCTCCTGACCCTGGCTCTGAGTCCCAGGATGAGCTGAGCCCTCTGACTGTAGCTCATCAGCTCTGGGACCAGCTCCGTCACCATGGTAACAAACTCCTCCAGCATCCCGTAGTGATCCACGAGTCCCTGCTGCACAACCTGCCACACTGCAGCTGACAGAAGCTGCAAGGGTGGAGCCAGGAGCCGCAGATAACGGACGGGAAGATCATTAGCTGTAGAGGGAGACAATAAACAAGTCTCAAAAATCACAAAATTCTTTACATTTTCATGTGAAAGTATTTAGATATTTTCTGTGTATCCGCTGGGAGGATCATGTTTATTTTTGTTATAGTTACTCTCATAAAGAAAATAACGAAAGCAACCATAAAGTGAAATTGTAGAATACCATATTATTTGTACAAAAAAAAGACATTTGGTTAAATATCAGGACCTGAAAGTAAAAATCCAGGCTATCCAATAATCTCATTGCCATTTAAAAACAGTCCAGTAGTTTTAAACCCCCAAATTATAAAACATTATAGCTTTTTGGTATATTTGGAGTTTTTGAGGCATTTTATAACCTATTTATTCATTCTGTGACATCATCATGAATAAATAAATGATGATGATGACATAAAATAAACAATGCAATCAGATGAGTGATGAGCTGAAGTGATGACAGTAGTGTGGCCTTGCTGAGTCATAATAAACTTGTTTGTTTTTGTGTAGTAACTGACCCACATTGTGTTTCAGATCTCCACTAGATAAAGCCTTTACTGGTTATTTATGTAACACCAGACAGGATGCATGCTGGAAGAGATTGTCTTTAAAATAGTTTCATTCATTCAATCTAAAAGTGTCTAGCTGACACATCAGTTGACAGCCAGGAGGCTCAGTATGCACAAGTGAACTTGTAAAATAAATAATGACATGCCAGAGCTGCTGGCAGTGACAACAGCAGCATCAGCCACAACAACCCCACACCTGATCCAGCTGACCCTTGTTATCATGCTTCAAAGGCTGTTTAGCTTCTGACAGAAGTCAACGGGGACAAGTTAATAAATATAACGCTGCGATCGGTTAGCATGTGGCTCAGATAATTCAGCTAAAATCCGACGGCTGATCCACGAGGGATGCAAAACAACATCCACTTCCTAAAGCACTCCAGGAAAATTAGAACAAAGCGAATGTTTATATTAGCAGTTAAGGTCACAGTAGCTAATAACTGATGCCAACACACGGGCACGTCGGGAGATTATAAAGCTGTAATTATTGTTTTTATGAGCTTTCACGCACCTCGGTTGCTTCCACTTTCATTTCCGCGTGTTATTTCCATTTAGCAGCTGACAAAAAGGAAGAAAAAATGGCCGGAAGTCGCCTTCGGGTTGTGGCTACAGGAAAAGAAAACGCGGACCTAGCATAAAACCCTCCGTTATTTTAGAAACATTCCTCTAATTTTTGATTAATAAATCAACCACCTGCGATTGAGAACTCATAAAATAAGAGTGCGGTTTAGCTAGACGCATGAACAGGCTGCTGGGTTTCGTCTTTTACTGGAAGGGAAAAAACAGAACAAAGGTTTCTGGTCTCATCCGCCTCGGTCCAGATCATGGCAA
This sequence comes from Aphyosemion australe, assembly GCA_006937985.1. NCBI lineage: Eukaryota > Metazoa > Chordata > Actinopteri > Cyprinodontiformes > Nothobranchiidae > Aphyosemion > Aphyosemion australe. The sequence goes on from SSNS01000001.1 coordinate 5,778,085, forward strand.
ACCCTCTTTCCTGGTTGGTTGACGAAGACCGGATCGACCAGGCAGCTCACGTGTATGAACGCCAGAGGGCGCCATCTAACCGTGATGGGAATGACGGTTCTTTTCCAGGATTTGAATCATTTGAATCAGTTCTCCAGCAATATTAGGTTTCGGTCCCCAAACGGTTCTTCTTATTTTGGCTTATAATAAAGCCACGATTTATTATTATTATTATAATAATAATAATAATAATAATAATAATAATAATAATAATTATTATTATTATTATTATAATAATAATAATAATAATAATAATAATAATAATAATAACAATAAACACCAGTAAAACACCAGTAAAAATTAAAATAGTTGATGAGATTAATGAGATAATTTATATTATGTTAATGTTAAAGTGCTGTGGTGTAATCCAGTTTATTCTAGTGGATAAACTCTGATCTTTCCCTCTCAGCCTTGTCCACCTCCATCATGGAGCAGTGTCTGTCCTGCAGAGCAGCAGCTGCTCTAAAACAACCCAACGCACAAACTGCCAAAGTTTTAATGCATAACGTTTGCATCCACACATAATTCTGAACATACATCCATCCATTTTCAGGGGCAGCAGCCTAAGGAGGGAGGCCCAGACTTCCCTCTCCCCACCCACTTGGGCCAGCTCCTCCGGGGGGACACAGTGCCTCCAGCGTGTCCTGGGTCTTCCCTTGGGTCTCCTCCCAGCTGGACGTGTCCAGAAAACCCCACCAGGGAGGCGTCCAGGAGGCATCCTAACTAGATGCCCGAGCCGCCTCAACTGGTGTTTAACAATGTGGACATAACTGTGAGCATGAAAGATGAATATTTATTATCAAAATGTAAATTTATTGTAAACAACACAAGACTTATAACAGTCATTAACAGCTGGACTATATACAATACACATCAAATAAAGAGGAATGAATGACACTGAATTAAAAAATAACATTAATAAAAATTCAGCAATCAAGACCCACCAAAATTGAGCAAACCACACAAATTAAATTCTCTGAAGCTTGAAAAGGCACTAAAGTAACTGCTGGGTTTCAGCTTCATCAGCAGTATCAGAAAAAATTAAACAGTCTAAACAATCAGCCACAAATCACATCACTGGTGCACACCTCAGCTTTCAATAACTACTGATATCAAAACTGTTTGCCTTCCACCATCATTACTAAGATCACTGTGTCTTGGCCAAAAAGACTGATAAAAAGGAGAGAACTCTTAGATGACCTAGTTCTTGGTCTACATGGTCAAGCGTCATCTCATATAGTGGACCACCAGGTGGGGTAAGAAGGGAAGCTGTGGGTGGGTTAAGCAGCATGTTGGCTCCAGCGTGCTTCGATGGGTAGAATAAATCCAATAGAGAAATAAAGTTATTTTAAATGTTCATAAGCAAAATGGATGCTCTAATAACTGCTATGTAAAATAACACAATTAATGACGAGCAAAATGTACAAAAAGAATTAGATAAAAATGTGGAATTTATTTTCATGTACTTAAATTTTACATTTATTTTAACAGGTATTTTATGTTATGTCTTATTAATTAGTTAGGTTATAGCATGCAGGTGAAATATTACCAGAAAATATATTTTGCTAATACCACATTCAGGGTTAAATACGGTCAGTATTCATGTTGAACTGCTCTAATATAAACATTACCTACTGGAAGGTTTCTGAAGCATTATAGAGAGAAATAGAGTGATTTGGAAATGTGTTTCTTCTGCCTTTGTTTGTTGTTATTGTATAATTTATTTATTAATTTGTATTAATTTTTGATTATTTCCTTTAAACCACAGGAGTTTGCATATAGCTTACATTTTTTATTTAAATAAGGCTAAACGGTTTAACAGATCCAAAGTGTAGTTCCAGCTTTTTGCCACTGGAGGGCGATAATACCCCTCCTCATTTATAAAAAGCCATTTGAAAACTCTTGAGTTGCACTGTAGCTAGCTGTGTTCAGTACTTTGACTCCACACAATCATGGTGTTTAACAATGTTATATAAATACAAATTTAATTTGTTTGTTTCTAACTAAATAATGAGAGAAAATATTGTTAGTGCAAGTTTCCCTCTTGCTAACGCCACACATGCCAAAAACTTTTATTTTGAAAGAATTTACAAGATGTCTTTTTAACTAAGTAACTATTGTAACTTTATAAATGTGGTTCCTCTAGTATTTTGCAGACATTTTTCACTCATATGATGCTTTTAGAAAATCTAAAATAAATTTGGATTCTGGTATCATTTTTAGATGAACCAAGGCAAAGGTCAAAGTAACCAAAACAAAACAAAACAAAACAAAACTACACAACAATTCCTTTCTGTTACCTAGCTACAGCATTTACCCAGCACTGCTCTCCCGAAAGAGGTCATAGTAAGAATAACCTGGCAAAGGTAAGTTTTTCTGATGTTTTTAATTTATAGTGTCACCTAGCATCAACCTGAACTAGAAACATACTTTATACACAAGGGAGTAGGAACGAGTTCAATATTGGGGGGGACACAGGTCTGGCGCTGGGGGCTGAGGTATCTGCTGAAACATGGGCCGTTTCTCAATATGCGTACTTGTCTGTACTTGTGAACTCACGTCCTTGTGAAACGTCACCAACGATGGTCCAAGTACTGTTCCAATCCTAAGTACACATAATGGCAAGTTTGCTCAAAGTTCCCAGATATACTCTTGCTCCGCCCATTGTATCGAGGATGCACTGATGCGTCCTTCTGCGGACTTGGGACCGCAAAGTTTCCCATAATGCATTGCGCCGCTAACCGTTATACTCCGAACGGCAGAGGAGAAAGCTTATAACTGTTGTATTTTATATCAGAAATACAAATAAATCAATATAAAGTTGTCTGTTATTGTAAATAATTGCGTATAACCTGTAAAATTAGATGTGTATTTGTTTTTTTCTTCTTTCAGACTCTTCATGATCCCTCAAAATGCTAATGAGCTAACCCACTATCAAAATAAAAGCATCATTGCTTTGTTTTGATGAAAAAAAACTTTTTTTCTTCATTTAACAGCAGGAAATGCTGATATTTTATCAGAACATTTCTGATGCTTTTTAGAGGCTCAAAGCTGTTTTAGATTGTTGATTAACTGCATTCTAGGTCACCTTTAAGAAAAGCAGTTTTTGTGTCAGTACTGTATACTTTTTTATTTAATAATATAAATGGTGATATAGAGGTGTGCAAACAGGTGTATTACAAGACTAAAGCAGTAAATATTCAGTCTGAATAAGGGATGGACTGATATTTACCATTTATTTTATATTGGCATCGAATGATACCTCTTTATTAGAGCAGATTTAAAGTCAAACTCATCTGTGAGCAGCTCTGTGCTAATCCGGAATTTGATCTAAATGTATAATTACGTTCCTGAAAAACATCTGATTAACACTAGAACGGCCATGGCAGTCACAAACTGTCCCAGATGAACGTGCCTGACCCAACCTGCAGGTGGATCACTGACTTCCTGACAGACAGGAAACAACAAGTCAGGCTGGGGAAGAATGTGTCTGACCTGCGGACCATCAGCACCGGTTCCCCTCAGGGGTGTGTTCTCTCCCCTCTGCTCTTCTCCCTGTACACCAACAGCTGCACCTCCAACCACGAGTCTGTCAAACTAATCGAGTTTGCAGACGATACCACCGTGATCGGACTCATCTCTGATGGGGATGAGTCTGCCTACAGAATAGAGGTGGAACGGCTGGTGTCCTGGTGCAGCCACAACAACCTGGTGCTAAACGCTCAGAAGACAGCGGAGGTTGTTGTGGACTTTAGGAAGCACACAGCCCCCCTCCCCCCATAACCCTGTCTGACACTCCCATCACAATGGTGGACCCATGTTGCTTCCTGGGCTCCACCATCACCCAGGACCTCAAGTGTTAGCCCACCACCACCTCCATTATAAAAAAGGCCCAGCAGAGGATGAACTTCCTGAGGCAGCTGAAGAAATTCAACCTGCCAGCACAGTCGATGAGGCAGTTCTACCACAATCAGCGAGTCCATCCTCACCTCTTCAATCACCGTGTGGTACGCTGGAGCCACCACCAGGGACATGAAAAGACTGCAGCGTGTCGTGCGCTCTGCTGAGAAGGTCACTGGCTGCAAACTCCCCTCCATACAGGACCTGTACACCTCCAGGACATTGAGGCGTGCAGGTCGGCTCACAGCTGACCCGTGTCATCCTGGACACTGTCTCTTTGACCCGCTCCCGTCTAGCAGGAGGTTCAGATCCATTCGGACCAAAACCTCTCGCCACAAGAATAGTTTTTTCCCCTCTGCTGTTGGACTCTTGATTGTCAATCCTAGGGCTGCCCACTCCAGTCGCTTGGTCCCACTCACATGACCCGGTGTTGTGTTTGTACCTGAAGCTGATCCACTCTGATTAGTACCTGCACCAGTTGGGGTATCCCAGTTGGGTTTTGCTGAAACACGTTAGGAAAGCGCTCCAAAACTGCAGATACCCCAACTGGGCCTTTGTGAAATCAACAAAGAAGTCTAGAAAGGAATCCACAGCAGCAAACAGCAAAGAGAAGGACAACAGGCGCAGAGGTACCATCATCCCATATGTGGCAGGAGTCTCTGAGAAACTGAGAAGAATCTTCTCCAAACATAACATCCCTGTAAACTTCAAACCCAACAATACCCTCAGACAGAGGCTGGTCCATCCTAAAGACAAGACACCTAAACAGAAGCGGAGCGGCGTCGTTTATGCAGTCCAATGCAGTGAGGACTGTCCAGAGCTTTACATAGGGGAAACTAAACAACAACTACACAAGCGCATGGCACAGCACAGGAGAGCCTCCTCTTCAGGCCAAGACTCTGCAGTCCACCTACACCTGAAGGACAAGGGCCACACCTTTGAAGATGACAAAGTCCACATTCTGGACAGAGAAGATAGATGGTTTGAGAGAGGAGTGAAGGAAGCCATCTATGTCAAAATGGAGAAACCATCATTAAATAGAAGAGGAAGACTCAGGTTTCACCTTTCCAGCACCTACAATGCAGCTTTGAGTTCCAAAAAAAGTTTCAGTCCAGTTCACACCCTCCTGCATCTAATCAAAACAACGACTCACAAACAATAGAGGCTAACGAGGCTAACGACTCATCAAGAGGTAGGGAGGAGGGGCATTCACAGGCAGATGCTGCTCATTGAGCAACAATAGACAGCTACAGTTTATAAGATCGACCCACCCATATTCCAGTCAGAATTGACAAAGCTCCTCGGATGAGAAGCGAAACGTCTTCAAGAAACCAAAGAAATCCAGTTGCCTTCATTTGAACCCCTTGGATTATCTAACAGGTTAACAGTTGCAGCCCAATGAGATAGGGATTTAAGTCAGCTGGCATATGGGTAAATGCTACATTCCATTGTGGTGTCTTGCAATAAAGGATTCTTGGAGTAGGACAACTGAAATCTTTGCAAGCTGCTGACAGCTGACAGAGGCCTTTTCTATTAAATAAGAAACCCTGGGGTGTATTCCTTCTAAAAATTTAATTCCCTCTTGGAAATTAAACTCAGCTTTACAAAGAAAATGGGTAATCAGTTAATTGTTTAACAAAAGGGACAATTCAGATTCATGTTGGGACTTTTCACACTATTGTATAAACCTGACTAGTTAAGATAAAAAAGTCTCATCTGTTTCCAGAGGACTATTAATAGAACATTTATTATCATTGTCAAAACTGTAATTCATTGATGTCTTTTTCCAGATCCCTCTTCACACAGTGGTCTCCCACAGAAGAGCGGGTGAAATAGCCTTCATGTCAGCTGAAAAAACGAAGGTGATCATTGATTACATTTATACTGGGTCACTTGTCCTCACAGAGAGTAATGTACAAGAACTTTTGGAAGTGGTTGATTACATTAACTACTCAAAGCTTGCAGCAACTTCCTCATAATGCAGCTGTCCCCAGACAACTGCATTAACACCTGGAAGCTCACATTTACTTTCTACCCAGTAAAAACAAAATCCAGTGTCGTTTAAACTCCAATGGAGTTGAATTTAACTCTGTTTCAGATAAAATATGGTCCCACTCAAAAATAGAGTTAAATTTACTCTTCAGCCAGTGTTAAATTTTCAGTAGCTATGTTTACATGCGCCAGATTTCCCCGTGAGTATACATGCACCAAGCATTCAATCAGAATAAATAGGTTGAGCATGCGCAGAGCTGTCTTCCTCGAAAAAACATTGTTTTTGATTTGGTCGATACTTTGGTGAATTCCCGCTTCCTGCATCTTTAGATGCACTTGAATGCATTTACTGACAATAAAAAGATCATTACACCTTTTAATAGTGGTCACAGTCAGGTCAAGTACAGACACTTCCCTCTCACTCCTGGTTCAGCCAGATCACACCTAACATGTCACTAAGCACTCCTGGGAAAAAGGAAGTAAACTTCTAGAGAGACCAATCAACCTGACAGTCATGTTTTTGGACTGTGGGAGGAAGCCGGAGTACCCGGAGCATTATTTCAATACTTAATCAAAATTAATAAAAACATATTTTAATATGTATTTAATGGTAATGATTTATTTTGTACATTACAATAGGTGTTTCTGTTTTCAAGAATGTAATATTAAATCAAATACTGTAAATACTTGTAAATACTCTTGTAACACTCCATTTTCTACTGTGTACCGTCCCAAGCTGTGTTCTGCAGCCCTTTTCTATATCCTGGAGCACTTCGAGGAGGTTTCTCTCTCTGCAAGTTTCCTGGAGCTGTCTATGCTGGAACTCAAAAACATCATCAGCAATGACAACTTGATGGTACAACAGGAGAGCACCGTTTATGAGTCTGTCATCAGATGGATTTCACACGCACCGGTGGAACGGCAGAGACACACCCATGCTCTTCTGTCTAAGGTACACTCACTTCCATTAATATTCTTTACATTAGTACAGAGATGCTAAAGCTAACCTGACTGTGGTAAACAAAGGACATGCAATCAAGTTCACGGACTATCATTAGTTGGATTTCAACTTGAGTTTTAAGCATTTTTCTGTAAATTACAAGGAGCTTAAAATGTTGTAATATAGTAAAACACCAGTTATACGAGTCTGGATACTTACTGAAGCCCATGAAGTAATCTAGAGTCTGTCTTCTCATCTGTGTATAGGTCAGATTGGTCTTGATGGATCCAGAGTATATACGGATCCATGTGTTGGGAAATGAGCTGGTGAACAACAATGAAGACTGCCTGTCTATCATTGCACATGTAACCGCTCTTCAAATCCGCACAAAGGAGTCTGGTTTACCTGGAATCAACGACCCCCTTGGCCGCCCTCGTCTGCCACCTGCCATCCTCCTGGCCATTGGAGGCTGCAGTGTTGATGAAACAATCAACGACATTGAAGCTTATGATGTCAGGGTTGAACGCTGGACCACAGTGGAAAACACCTTGGATCGTCCTTGTGCCTTTCACGGCTCTGTTTTCATAAGTGGATATGTTTACTGCATTGGTGGCTTTGACAGCATGGAGTTTTTCAACAGCGTCCGCAGGTTCAATCTCATCACACACACCTGGAATGAGTTGGCACCTATGCACTATTGCCGGAGCTACGTGAGTGTGACCACTCTGAATGGGCTCATTTATGCAATGGGAGGCAATGATGGACAAACACAACTCAGCACAGCGGAGTACTACCATCCAGAAACCAACCAGTGGCATCTCATCGCATCAATGCATGAGCAAAGGAGTGATGCGAGCTGCACCACATTTCAGGGAAAGGTGTGTGGCTGTGCTTTAGTGGAAATTAACTGAAACGTGTAATATTGGTCACTGAATGACCTGATTTCCATAAAAAGAATTTAAATCTGGTCAGATTGAGGAGAATGAATGGGGATCAAGAGGAAAATGGATTAAGGTTGCTTTGAAATAACTCATATTGCAAACAAACAAACAAACAAACAATAGTTTATTCAGGGCTGCAGAGTAGTGCAGTGGTTAGTACTGTTGCCTTGCAGCAAGAAGGTTTGAATCCTGGCCTGGGGTCTCTCTGCATGGAGTTTGCATGTTCTCCCTGTGCACGCGTGGGATCTTTCCGGGTACTCAGGCTTCCTCCCACAGTCCAAAAATATGACTGTACCCCACCTGTTTGCCTAAAGGCTGCTGGAGGTAGGCACCAGCTCCCCCCCGCGACCCTGGGTGGACAAGCGGGTATAGACAATAAATGGATGGGTAGTTTATTCAAACTGTAATCTAAAAGCTTTTCCTCAGCCATAAGCAGAAATATGTTATATTATGATACTCATGTCAAAAATGAGATTGTTTTAAGATTTTAATAACAAACTATTTAACTATGCTTTGGTCTTGATAATGCCATTAGGTCCTCAATCAGAACAAAACTATTCTTTACACAGATTTTATAAGAACTGAACTATCTTTTTGAGACTGTTCCCTTGTTTATAGATCTATATTTGCGGTGGAATCAGTGTATATGATTATCTGCGAACCGCTGAGTTCTACACTCCAGAGACCAACCAGTGGACGTGGATCCCCTCCATGAGCAGCCCGCGCAGTGGATTAGGAGTCATCGCATTTGCAGGCCGTGTTTATGCTGTAAGTTCTTCCTTCATCCTCTGTTCAGGCTCCTCAATCTGCTTTACTAACACACAGTTTGCCCCCCCCCAAAAAAAAAAAATAAAAAAAAATCTTTTGGGCTGTTATCAGACTCAGATTTGAAATTACTGTTATGCAAATTACACAGACTGAAAATGCAGATTTTTATTTTGGAGTTCAGTATTTTAGGTTTTTTCTTTAAGAGAGCATCTTAAAAAAAATCCTGAAAGATTAAAGCCACCAGTTATTTATCAGAATTAAGTTTCAAGGAAATAAAACATTTGTAAAGGTAGATTTTCTAATTAGTTGTTTAATATTTGTTTTTAATTGCTATTGTCTTGGCTGAGGTCAGAGGTCAGAAATAGACTAAACGGACTTTTACTCCAACAGGTTGGCGGCTCTGACGAAATTGGACGTCTGCACAGTGCTGAGGCCTACAACCCGGAAACAAATACTTGGGCGGCCGTGTCACCTATGCTGACCCCACGCAGCAATTTTGGCCTTGAAGTTATTGACGATAAGCTCATTGTTGTTGGGGGCTATAATGGTCACTCCACCACTTTTAATGCTGAGTTCTACCGAGCTACGACCAATGAGTGGAAGAATATCTGCAACATGAACATATTCCGCAGCGGTTTAAGCTGCTGCGTGATATCTGGACTTCCGAACATGGAGCACTACGCTTACCCACGAGGAGCCCTGCTATTGGAAGAGCAAGAGGAAGAGACAGTCTGATAGCTCATCTTCCACCAATGGAACAGAAATAAGTAACCTTAGCTTGCAGCAACGTGGAAGATATGTAAATATGAGGTTTTTGCACATTACATTCACAAAACAGTTACAATAAAAGTTTTTCTTCCCAACTAGTTATTATTATCATTCTTGTACTAAAACAACTACACAACAGAAATGTTTATCCCAATTCTCTCAATCTTTTAGAAAGAACAATCACAAGATGATATAAGTCCAGCGACAAACACTTTCTGATTTAACAAAACAATTATGTGTATTATAGTTTGTTTTTTCCCTTCTAAAGGTGTGGTGCACTGAAAAAACATTTTTAATGATTATTTCTGTTTATAGTAGGTCTCTGAGTTTAACATGCAGGCTGAACATGAAAATAGTCTCCTCCACCTATCTCCTGCATTAGCTTCTGAGAGAAAATAGACGGTGAAACTCTAGGATTAGAAAATCCTGACAGATCTACGTCACACTGTCACTTAACATTCATGGACTCCCCCATCTTGACTCACAACGGGGAAGGCTGGTTTAACGTCCAGGAAACACCAGACATCGTCCCGACTATTAGAAGCTAAGCTGAGCTAGCATTAGCAACTCCAAAACATGGCAAACTCTTTCAGGCTTGTGTTATTTGTGGATCGATGGAGGATAGCTGTCCAAATATCAAGAAATAAGACTACAAAACCTGCCGTCTGAAGCGCAACTGTGATGTGGGATACTTGAGTTCCTGGTAATTTTGCACCAGTGTACTGTTTCCTCCCAAGAAGGACTTACAAGGCATTAAGTCACACATACCTTTAATATTTTTGACATCACATGCTCTAATTTTAACATTTTGTGGTAAATGTTAAATGGCCTTTATTTGATATAGCACCTTCTAGGATTCTACAACCACCCAAGGTGCTTTACAGTACAACCAGTCATTCACCCACGCAAACAAACATTCACAGTAGATGAAAGATGTGAATGTTGGCCAGGAGATCTTGTTCTGTTATTCATAAATCTTAATGGGATCTTTTACGTCACCTCAGCAGTAATATACTGTTATATATTTCAAGATTGATGAGCTAATGGCTAGTCTGAATGCTGTGTATAACTACAGCTCCAATCTACAAAATATCATATAGATTCATGCAAATAATTTGTGAATGAGAGTAGCTGACGTCTGACGTAACCCGCTGCAGCGGGAGGAACGGGGCTTTGCGGCTCATAACAGACTTTTTAGCACCGAAAAAGATATTTCTTACCGTTTTTTCGGTACCCTGCTCTACTCCAGTCTTGATTTCATAACTAATTGTCACAGAAGGACCCGCTGGATCCCATACCCAAAGCAGAGCTCTCACACACGCGACTAGCATAAAAGTCTCTTCGGTAAAGTAGGTCTGCTTCATAGCAAAGCCAGCGTACACCTCCGGTCCAGCGGCTGGTCTTTATAGTAGGAGGAGCCTGCTGCTAACAGACCGGTGTGACAGAAAGGAGCGGACCCTCTGAGAGCAGCCACAGCCGTCTTTACTAAAGGCGAAATAATCGCTCTCTAGTTTTTAACGTTAACAAAAATAACAAATTGAGTTTTTCATCAAACTAACTTGGGTGATCTTATAAACAAAACTGTGCAGTTTGTTTTTCAAGCATTTACCAGGACTCAATACAGAAATCAAGCACTTTCCATAACTTGAAAACACGTTATTGAAATTCAAGCATTTTCAAGGATTTCAAGCACCCGTACGAACCCTGAACCTAAAACTCCGGTTATTTCTGTCCACACAGAAACGCTGAAAATGGATAAAACGCAAATCTTGACTTTGGCTGGAGTTCTTAAAAAGATTAACTTTCGTTGCGGAAATCTGCGTTTTCGTGTGGATGACAGGCCGAATCGTAGAAAAATATCATCGTTTTGAGAGATACATGGCTATGTGTGGACAGGGCTCGTGCAGTTGCTCCTGCTGTTAACATAACTGCTGGGTTCAGAGCACCGGACAAGAAAAAAAAAAGAAGTTTTGGTGTCTCTTTGGCTGTGATGCCTTCGTGTAGACTGTAACACCTCATTTATTGAAGACGATTTGCTTGAGGATTGCTTTCCTCCATCAGGATAACCACAATTAGGTGAAAAACTTTGGGACATTATAATTAGCAAATTTTCAGGTAATTTATCAAAATTTTTGCTCAATTTAAATAAAAACAGCTGAAGGTTCTTTAGATTTAGCTACAAACAGAGATAATATTTACCAATGAGACAATAAATTTAGCTCTATTTTCATCTATCAGATTCAGAAACACTATTTAGAATAGAATAGAATAGAATAGAATAGACTTTATTGATCCCACAGTGGGGAAATTCACTTGTCACAGCAGCACCATCACTTAAAAGGTAATTAGAAGATAAAAAACAAGGATACATGTATATATATACACAGTCAGTAATCTACTATTGTAATCCTAGATCACTAATAAAACCACAAATAAAGATAAAAACAGACTTGGTACCAACACTGTGCAGCATACTGTAAGAGACACAGACCAACAGTGAGAATCCGTTATTGCACAATTATAGAACACATGAATATTGCATTGGTGTTATTGTGTACCAGGATGATACCAGTACAGCTTAAACTGAGGAGTTATACACTCTTACAGCAGAGGGGATGAAAGATCTGCAATAGAGCTCAGTTTTACATCTGGGATGTCTCAGTCTACCTCTGGAGGAGCTGTCCATGACCTCCACAGTGGAGTGCAGTGGGTGGGAGGGGTTTCTTAAGATGGAGGTCATCTTCCCCAGCATCCTCCTCTCACACGTCTCCTCAACAGAATCCAGTGGGCAGCCCAGAACCGAGCTAGCTTTGGTAGCTAGCTTGTTCAGTCTCTTCCTGTCTCGGTCAGAGCTGCCTGCACCCCAACAGACCACAGCAGAATGAATAACAGAGCCAACAACAGAGTGATAAAAGGATTTTAGCAGCTGGGAGTTAACTCTGAAGGACCTCAGCCTCCTCATGAGATGGAGGCGGCTTTGGCCCTTCTTATACAGAGCATCTGTGTTGTGGGACCAGTTCAGTTTACTGTTGAGGTGAACACTGTTGTGGAAAAAAATATATTGGTGTTTCTCTGTCTCTGATGTATTTAGCTCAAATCTGGTTTTCTGCAGCTCGTCTGATGTCACTCATCTCCGGCCCTTGTGATCCTGGTTCCGGTTCTTCTTCTTTCCCCTGAGCTGGTGCAGCATTTGACTTTTTCTCCTTCCTTTTTCCACTCTCCCGGTTCGTTAAGATCTTCTGATCAAATAAGAAATCACGAGCCATGAAGACCGCCTCGTTGCAATCAACGTACACTCTTTATTTCACTCAATCATCTTTTATTGTAACCCGATGTACATTCGGGGAGATTCTGTCCATCTCCCCTCGTATAATGGCGAATCTGAAGTTTCACAGTAAAGACACTTGATTATATTCTTTCTCCTGGACCCGCCTATTGGAGCCCAAGGCCATAAATCTGATTTTCCCTGGAGACTGAGATTCTCCTGGTGCCAGGCTCGGAACTGGTCCTTGTCTGTATCTTCTCCTGCTGCTGTTATCTGTCCCTAGGTCAGAGTGTTCTCACCTCCCCCTTTGCACAGTTTTATGACTGAAACTCAAAACCTCCACAGGAGATTAAAACCTTCTTGCTTNTTATTTAACATATAATCAGAAAATTGACATATGATGAAGGTCATTTTTCATTCCTAACAACTAAACAGGAGATTGCAAATACCCACTTTGAAAAATTCCCCGTTGCTTTTAGTTTACATGTGGGTGGGTGCCACCTAGTGGCGAATGTATGCTACTGATACAAGTCTGACTCCAAACATCACATCAGTCCGTGTGGTTGGTGTTACATTTCTTTATTAAGGACAGATCGTGTCATTGTCTTTATTTTATTAATATCAATGCTAGTAGCAATAGTAAAAGGATGTTTAACATGAGCCAATACAACAATCAGCACTATAGATTAGGTTACTTTGGTGATTTGAAGCATAAAGTAGCATCTTCAGGAAATTAGGAAATAGCATCTAGGATGAACTAGTGCTGTCTGTATTTTCTCTTCATGGATTGGACGATCAAAGTTTAAAATAAGTGGCAGAGAAAACCTTTGGGAGTGGCCTGCATAATGAAAAATAAAACGGCGTTATTTACGCCGTCTGAAAAGTCACAGAACGCCGTTTTTTACGGCGTTCTGTGTTCTCAGAGCGCGCTCTGAGGACGCGTTCTGGGTGTCTCAGAGCGGCGTTCAATGCGGCGTTCAATGACCAGAAAAACGTCGTTTTTTACGCCGTTCTGAAACACACCATGAAAACGGCGTGTCATACGGCGTTCTGAAGTGATTTACGCCGCTTTTTTCGGCGTTTTGAGTTTAAAAACGGCGATTTGGACGCCGTTAAATACCAGAACGTGTTCAAAAGTGGGCGTATTGTGATCCGATCGGCTTGCCATATAGAAGCCACGAGAGTGGCACGGGGAGCGCAGCGTCGCGTCCCAGAAGCGCCGGTCCGCGCAGAGGCGCTGAAGATAGGCGCCAGTTCTATTTCAAGCGCCGCGGCGCGGCTGTTCCTGTTCTCAAGATGTTGTGACTATTACGTGACTTTCCAAGAAGCGTTCAGCGCTATACAGTCTTTTTTGGTTCAGCGGCGCGGCGCTTCTTGTGTGTCCATTTAACTGCGGCGCTTCCGTGGGGCAGCGCGTCTGTCTCTTGTGTCCCAGGCTTTAGTAAACATTTAAAAACACTTGTGTTTTTTTTTTATAATCAACGACGTTATGAAAACTCAAATTTGGTTAATGGAAATAAAAAAACTATATTTAAAAAAAAACTATATATGTGTTCAATCAAAAAACTATATATGTGTTTGGTCCATTTTGGGATTCTTGTATATTCTAAATTCGTTAGTAAAAAATAAAGCAGCTTGTGTTGCTCCACTTCATCAGAAAACAACAAAAACAAAGATTCAAACATAATGGCTACAAAACATTTGAATAATTGAGTATTTGACACAATCAGCAGAGAGCCCAGAAAACAAAAAACAGGACAAAAATATGACCACCAAACTGTCTGGACAAATCAGACATAAGACAGACTCAAAAAAATCAAAAACAAACATCAAAAATCAAAAGAAATGCTGGAACAGTTGCCATGGAAACAAAATCGAACTTCCTTCATAAATAAATAAATGTAGGCCACGCCCCCTTTATGGATCAAAGGAATTTGATGACGTCATCGTGCATGATGTCATGAAGGGGTAAAGTGTCATATTGTCAACAAACAGTAACTTATTGGTTCATTTTCTACCGTTGGATTACCTAAGAACAAAATGCAGTCGAATGCAAGTACAAATAAACCTGAATTAGACCAAAGAAAAGACCATTTACAAAATGACTTAAAAGAAGAAGAAAAACTATATTTTAATAACCAGAAACGCGACTTTGAAAAAAGAGTGAACGCATTTGAAAGATACATAGCCAGTACTGAGAAACGTTTGCAGGAGGAAAAGGAGAATATGAAAATGAAGGCGCAGGATCTGGAGAAGAGAAATCTGCAGTTTGAGAAAAAACAAGAAAAACAACTGAATCATATCACTCAAATTAAAAAAAGTTTCCAGCAGGAAATTGAAAATTTTGCTACAATTCAGTTACTCAAAGAACAAATGGTAAAGATTGAGCTGGACAACAGGCAACTGCAGAAACAAAGACAAAATCACTGGAATGAAGTCGAGATTTGTGAGACGTCAGAAATTTTGAATAAGAAAAAAGCACAAATTAAGGAACTATGCAAAGCTTTTCAGAAAAGCAAAGAGAAGGCAACAGAAAAAATAAATGCCTTGCAAAAAGATCTGGAAAGACAGAAGTTAGAGTTTCAACAGTCAGTAAAACAGTCAGAACGGGATATTGCAGAGATAAGACTGACTCTAAAGGATGAGACACAACGTTTAAAAGCTGAAAATATTCATCTAGAGAACCAGAAGTCAAACTTTCAACAGTCCGTAAAACAGGCAGAACGGGATATTGCAGAGATAAGACTGACTCTAAAGGATGAGACACAACGTTTAAAAGCTGAAAATTTTCATCTAGAGAACCAGAAGTCAAACTTTCAACAGTCCGTAAAACAGGCAGAACGGGATATTGCAGAGAAAAGACTGACTCTAAAGGATGACACAGAACGTTTAAAAGCTGAAAACATTAATCTAGAGAACCAGAAGTTAGCGTTTCAACAGTCAGTGAAACAGGCAGAACGGGATATTGCAGAGAAAAGACTGACTCTAAAGGATGAGACACAACGTTTAAAAGCTGAAAACATTAATCTAGAGAACCAGAAGTCAAACTTTCAACAGTCCGTAAAACAGGCAGAACGGGATATTGCAGAGATAAGACTGACTCTAAAGGATGAGACACAACGTTTAAAAGCTGAAAACATTAATCTAGAGAACCAGAAGTCAAACTTTCAACAGTCCGTAAAACAGGCAGAACGGGATATTGCAGAGATAAGACTGACTCTAAAGGATGAGACACAACGTTTAAAAGCTGAAAACATTAATCTAGAGAACCAGAAGTCAAACTTTCAACAGTCCGTAAAACAGGCAGAACGGGATATTGCAGAGATAAGACTGACTCTAAAGGATGAGACACAACGTTTAAAAGCTGAAAACATTAATCTAGAGAACCAGAAGTCAAACTTTCAACAGTCCGTAAAACAGGCAGAACGGGATATTGCAGAGATAAGACTGACTCTAAAGGATGAGACACAACGTTTAAAAGCTGAAAACATTAATCTAGAGAACCAGAAGTCAAACTTTCAACAGTCAGTGAAACAGTCAGAACAGGAGTTAGCAGAGATAAGACTGACTCTAAAGGATGAGACAGAACGTTTAGACACTGAAAATATTAATCTGGAGAACCAGAAATTAGAATTTCAACAGTCAGTGAAACAGTCAGAACGGGATTTTGCAGAAAAAAGACTGACTCTAAAGGATGAGACAGAATGTTTAAAAGCTGAAAACATTAATCTGGAGAACCAGAAGTCAAAGTTTCAACAGTCCGTAAAACAGGCAGAACAGGATTTAGCAGAGAGAAGACTGAATTTCTTTGATGAGACAAAACGTTTTAAAGTTGAAAAAAAAAATCTGGAGGACCAGAAATTAGAGTTTCAACAGTCAGTAGAACAGTCAGAACAGGAGTTAGCAGAGATAAGACTGACTCTAAAGGATGAGACAGAACGTTTAGACACTGAAAATATTAATCTGGAGAACCAGAAATTAGAATTTCAACAGTCAGTGAAACAGTCAGAACGGGATTTTGCAGAAAAAAGACTGACTCTAAAGGATGAGACAGAATGTTTAAAAGCTGAAAACATTAATCTGGAGAACCAGAAGTCAAAGTTTCAACAGTCCGTAAAACAGGCAGAACAGGATTTAGCAGAGAGAAGACTGAATTTCTTTGATGAGACAAAACGTTTTAAAGTTGAAAAAAAAAATCTGGAGGACCAGAAATTAGAGTTTCAACAGTCAGTAGAACAGTCAGAACAGGAGTTAGCAGAGATAAGACTGACTCTAAAGAATGACACAGAACGTTTAGACACTGAAAAAATGCATCTGGAGATCCAGAAGTTAAAGTTTGAGCAGAAAAAGACAAAATTAGAACAGGAGTTTACAGATAGCAGACAAATTCAAGAGGAACTAAATATTCAACTTCTCAGAGAGAATCTGCAGGAAGAGAAAAGGGTGTTTATTAAAGCAGTAGAAGAACATGAAAGTGTTTTAAATGAAAGTCTAAAGGATTTAAATGAGAGATTTGAATTTCTGATCCTTCAGACAAGAAATCTGGAGGAAGAAAAACACAATTTTCAAATCACAAAGACGAAATCTGAGGAAGAGCAAAAGGAGATATTTGAATATCTCCAAGAAGGGCTAGAGTATTTAGATCATAGAAAACAAAGTCTGAAAAAACAGATGATGGACTTTGAGGAAACTATTGCTGCAGAAAAGAATATTTTAAAAGAGAAACAAAGAGCTTCGGAAGAGGAGTTGGAATGTCTGAAACTTCAAAGAGAAAATCTGGAGGAAGAGAAGACAGATTTTCAAATAACAAAGAAAATATCAGAAGAGGAGAACAAGAAAATTTACACTTATCTCCTAGAAGGGCTTGAACATTTAGAAGCTGGGAAACGGAGTCTGAAGAAACAGACGGAAATAACAAAAGCAGAACCCAAAGGGGTTTGAATGAAGGGAACAGGACTTTTTGGTTTCTTGAAGACGTTTCGCTTCTCATCCCAGGAGCTTTGTCAATTCTGACTGGAATATTAGGCATCCAAGTGAAACGAGATTGTGGTCTGCTGCTAAAAATATGAACAAAAAAATAGTAAGGCTGAAATGTCAAACTCTTATTATAAAAGGCTCAATAATATGCATTAAATTGGTGTTGTCTAGTTCCCTCTTTCCCATCTGATATTTATAGTTAGTATGGAACAAAATTCACATATATTTCAGTAACATTTAAGGTTTGTATTAATATCACTCATCCTAGTCAAAATAACAATCTAAATATATTCACAGTTAAACTATGATCAGTTTAATGTATTTCATTAACATGTTCAGTAAGGTACTGGAAATGCTAATCACATTTAATTTCTACTGCTAACAACATAATTGTGGCATATATATTGTATTTTGTATAGGTTGGCGATAATCCAGTCTAAATTATATTCAAAGATAGAAGTGTTTGTAAATTACATGCTACAACGGCTTGCCATAGTCCCGCTGCGGTGTTTTTTTTTGTTTTTTTTTTGCTCTCCCTTAGAGATAGGGTGAGAAGCTCAGTCATCCGGAACGGGCTTGGAGTAGACCCGCTTCTCCTCCACATCGAGAGGAGCCAGTTGAGGTGGCTCAGGCATCTGGTCAGGATGCCTCCTGGACGCCTCCCTGGTGAGGTTTTCCAGGCATGTCCAACAGGACACGATGAAGGGACTATGTTTCTCGGCTGGCCAGGGAACGCCTTGGGAAACCCCCCAGGAAGAGCCGGCCCAAGTGGCTGGGGAGAGGGAAGTCTGGGCCTCCCTCCTTAGGCTGCTGCCCCCGCGACCCGACACCGGACCTTATATATACAGTCTTTGCTCCGGACAAGCGGGAGACAATGAATGGATGGATGGATAGTAGTGCTTGTAAGCTGTTAAGTAATTATGAGAAATATTTTGTAGACGCTTTAGAAATGATTAGTTAACCATTAACTGATGCTTAACTGATGAGTAACTAATGCTTAATAGTGTGCACTTATTATAAAGTGTTACCGTGTTGGCAACAGACCACTTCTGTTTACCTCCCGCCATGTTTTCTACTTGTCCTGAGTATCTGCAAAGGCAGAAAGACGTTATGCTGAAGTTGCACACATGTGCAGTGGGTATTATTTTACTCCAACAATCCGAATGACTGTGTACATGGACATCAATCAGAATAATAATCGGACAAAACCACCTCTCTCAATCGGAATTGAATTTTATTCCGATCGGGCAGTATCGGGTCAGAATATTCCAATTGAAATGTTTACATGAAGAATATTTGATCTGACAGGGTAGGGCTGGGCGATATGGCCTAAAATCAGTATCATGATATATTGAGAAGTTTATCTTGATACCAATAAATGGACAATAACTACATGAATGCGCAAAAACAAAAGTTGTAGACTAGATGGGGCTGTCAAGTGTATTTAGAGGTATGGTGTGAATTAAGTTTTAGTTAAGGTTAGGATTAGGAATAGACTGGTTATGGTTAGGGTTAGGTTTAGGGTTAGGGTTATGCACAATCCAGTCACTAAAATACGGTGGCCCTGAAGTGCAAACCACACCAACAAATCACTAAACACAACAACAAATTGAGAAACACAAACAAATTCAGAAACACAACAACAAAATTGAGAATCACAAACACAAAAGTGGAATCACAAACACAAAAGTGGAATCACAAACACAAAAGTGAAATCACAAACACAAAAGTGGAATCACAAACACAAAAGTGGAATCACAAACACAAATTGAGAAGCATAATTACATTAACAAAACCGGAAAGGGTAGGTACCAGTCAGCAACAGGAGACCATCACTGATTGGACGACTGAGCTGTTTGTCTTTGGAACCGGAAGTTACTCTGCCTGTAGCACATTTCGTTTGAAGAACGATGGGATGTTTTGTCCTAACTGTGGGAAAAAGCTCGTTGAGGAGTCACCGAACTTTTGCAGCGGCAAGAGGCTTTATGACGAATCTATCATCAGAGACACTTCACTCCCATCGAGTAAGTTAATTAGCATAATACAAGGTTCAAGTTACTTATGGATGTATTAGTCTAGCTTTAGCTGTTTCCAGACCATAGCAGACCAGAGGGTTGTTCCATGAAGCGAGCTCAGAACATCGAGACTCATTTGAAAATGCATGCAGCTGTCAAAATGACACGGGATTTACAACACCAGCCAAAGACAAACAGCTCAGTCGTCCAATCAGTGATGGTCTCCTCTTGCTGACTGGTACCTACCCTTTCCGGTTTTGTTAATGTAATTGTGATTCTCAATTTGCGTTTGTGATTCCACTTTTGTGTTTGTGATTTCACTTTTGTGTTTGTGATTTCACTTTTGTGTTTGTGATTCTCAATTTTGTTTTTGTGATTTCACTTTTGTGTTTGTGATTCCACTTTTGTGTTTGTGATTTCACTTTTGTGTTTGTGATTCCACTTTTGTGTTTGTGATTCTCAATTTTGTTGTGTTTCTGAATTTGTTTGTGTTTCTCAATTTGTTGTTGTGTTTAATGATTTGTTGGTGTGGTTTGCACTTCAGGGCCACCATACTAAAATGAGTAGAAGTCAAACACTGTCCTCACAACGTATGAAAGATGAGAATGTGTGTGTGTGTGTGTGTTTATGCACTACTCAGATGAGGCCATCCTTACGTTTACAAAAAAGTAACTAAGTAACTTTTACTTTGAGTACATTTTATTTAAAATACTTTTTACATTTACTTGAGTAAACATTTAGGTAAATACTTTTACTTGTACTTAAGTAAAAATCCACCAAAGAATTAGTACTTTTATGTAAGTAGAAAATGTTAGTACTCTTTCCACCTCTTGTTAGTTTATACATTTATTTTAAAACCAACAATTATGGATTTGGAATTGCTGAGAAATTGTCATAATTTTAAAGTTACTGTCTGATCAACACTGACCGTTTTCCTTTACATGTCCATAAAACACAGAATGACATGACGGAAGTAAATGAAACAGGAAGATCCAAGAAGATGGGATTCGCTGCTGCAGTTCCAAAGGTTTGAGGTCACGACCTTGCTGTGGGTCCTGAGATAATCTCCACAACTCATATTAATTATTGCTAGTAGGATGTTTGCTTCTGTATCTGTTCCAGGAAATAAAATTGTGAAAGACATTTTTACCACCAGAGGGAGACAAACACCTTGCTATTTTAAAGCTAAATGTTGAGACTACATCAATGAACCTGTAGAGAAATTCACCATCCCTGGTTAAATCTCTCCCTGGAAACAAAGGTCAGTCATTTACCTGATTCCCAGAAATGTCAATACATTTCTAATTATGAGGAACCCAGAGTTGTTGACTCTGAGGCAGTAGAAGATTCTCCTGAAGGACAAAGTCCTTCTGAAAGATGGTTGCAAATCAGCAAGTAATGAGAAAGAGTCAAACTTTCAGCTTGTATTGATCGTTGTTTGTCTCCACTGGATAATCCTGGCTTTATTAGAGACTGGGGTTTGCAAAAAGATCATTTTCAATATGTTTCATTTATGATCTGCAATGTTCTTCAACAATCTAACGCAGCAGGTAAAATTACTTACATGATAAAACCAAAGCAGCTCCATAATATATTTTTTCTGTGCACATTTTTTCGAATTTCTGTAAATAAATTAGTAAAGATTTGAATAAAAGTTGCTTAATTCAGTCCTTAAAGTGACAGTGTGTAGTTTTTACCATTAATCTCTGGAAATATCCATCAAAATATAGAAAAAGAATAAAATGATGTCCAGTCGTTGAAAAATATTGATGACTTCGTAACATATAACCATAAAAATCGGGTCTAAAATATATAGGGCGTGGGTCTAAGTCTCTAGGGGACGCCATCTTAGACACCATGTTTCCTTCTACGTGAACGGCTCGGGGTCCTGCTCTTGCCGATGACATCACACTAGATGATTGACTGGACGTACGACTTAGGAAAGTTACGTTACCACGTTCAAAAACATATAAGCCCTTTTTATGACACACCATGCCAGCAAATCAGAGTAATACTGCCACCACGGTGTGTCTTATGAAAGTGCCATGGTGGCATGGCGATGTGGGAATTTTGTGGCATTCGTGCCGCCACAACGCCGGACTGCATATTATGCCTTGGCGCAACAGAGGGTGGTGTCATGATCACATGATGAATTAATACTGCGCTCCGGCCAACAACTATATTGAAAACTAAAGTAAACACAGACATAGGTTTTGCTTTTGTAAACAAAATCAGCTGAGATGCTAAACTGGCGCGATGCAGCGCTCCAGGAGCTGCTCTCCGTTAGAGCTGGAGCTCAGATCACCAGACAGTTCACGGGGCCTGTGGCGGACAGACACCTTTAGGAGCGGCTTGTCAAAAAAACTTAAGGAGCGCGGCTTCAATTGCAATAAAAAGCAAGTTGTGTCAAAGATAAAAAGAAGTCCGTGGCAGCGCAGAGACCGCCTCCATACCCCCTTTATACCGCTGTGGTGCATTCTTTTATGAAAAGGACACAATAGCGCCACATTACCGCCACAGACTGACCACTTATAAAAGACCGAAAGCTCTCAGATGCCGGCTAAGCTTTGCGGCAAATTGGCAGCGTTGTTTTATAAAAGAGGCTGCTAAACTCTTTCCAAAAACCTATGTGAAAAACCAGAATCGAAAAAGTCATGTACTATATTTTGGCCGAGTGGTGTTGCCGTAGTTTGATGTCATCAACAGGCGCAGGACCCCGAGCAGAACCCATAGATATCAATAGCCCCGTTTCCTTTATCTGAACTTCGGGGTAAATTTACCGGAAGTTCCTGACGTGCGCTTGTCTCCACTTGACCGGGCCGGCCAAACGGCCGTTTTCTGGGCCATTTTCCGGGCCGTTTTCCGGAACCTTCTGAGTACCTGATCAGTGGTAGGTACTCGGAACGGCCCGATGGAGTCGCTGAGCGGAACCTTCGGTTAACTCACGCTGATTGGTTGTAACTCCGTAGGAAATTACATCAGCAGTCCACGTTCTCCAAAACAACCGGCAGTAATAAAATTAGAAGAGTTGCTATGAAGCAGGAAGCGAACGGAATGCGATCGTGTTTAAAATTAAACTCCCGACACCGGAACACAAGGCGGAATTTCCCCACAGCTGTTACTAAACTCCGCACCAGAAAACCCTGAGGAATTCCCCCACTGTTAAACTCCGCACCGGAAAACACCTTGGAATTTCCCCACATCGCTTTAATTCACGGGGCTTTGTTGTCTCAAAGAGCGCTGTAAAAACTGAGCTTCTGGTCATTGAATGCCACATTTTACATCACGCAGCTGCTCTTGTCCTCTGAATGGATTAAATTATGATAAACTTCAACAGAATAAATACTTTTAATGTTATTATTGTTACTGTGGACGCTTTCTGGCGCTGATCAGTGACATCACTCACTGCCAAAGCAGTCGCGATATGCTGACGTCTGTGCAAAGTCCTGAAAGAGCTGAATTTGAATGGAGACAGAACAGCTGAGAGGACTGGGACATTTGAATCTCCCGGTCTTTTCCCCGTCCCAGGATTTACCCTGAAGTTCTGATAAAGGAAACGAGCCTATATATATTGCTAGATGCCTTAACTGGGAGTCGACAGCGTCCCTACACGGCAGCCATCTTAAGGCTGGTTTATACTCGGTCCGTCTGCGTGAAACGGACGCACGCACCGCCATTTTGCGTCGGCGCAAGGGCTCTCCGACTGGCTCGCGGAGGGTGACGGAGACATGCCCCAAATTTTAAACATCCGTCGAAAGTGACGGAGACCGCAAGCTTGTGATTGGTCAAGATGACGCTTCCTGTAACTTCGTCACCAGCACCGCCGTTGCTCCGTTAATAAGTAAAAAAATATTTAGCGGCAGACCCAGAATAGATTGAAGAACGCATCGCGGAAAAGTCTGAAAATATGAACGTTTATTCACCCGTGACTGAAGGAGTACAAAATACGGAGCAAACGTGGATGGAAACGACGGAAAACGTGGGTTTAGAGGTGGCGACTGGATGAAGAGGTGGAGGAGAATGAAGGACAAATTAGTCCGTGTTAAAAAGTTTCTGAAATACATTAAAACAATGTAAAAACTAGCCTAGTGAACTAGACCAAATTCTTGCTTTGCAGAGTTTGGTCTAGGCACGCTTCATTGGAATCCTTGCAGCCTGTGGCTGTCCAATCACAGCTCGCTATAGTTTTGGTTGGGCCAATCACAGCGCTCTATATTTTGGGCCAATCACAGAGCGGGAGTAGCCGATGACGTCAGCGCTACGGCCGCGAACCCAAGCAACATGGCGGCGACGTCGGAGCCACGTTCTTTTGAAACGGCTTTGTCATCAACATTGGATTATTTAGACTCCAACGTGCGTAAGTCTGTCTGATATACTTAGCGGCTTCTTATTTTTATCAAACAAAGTAGTGCAATGTCCCAGTACACCTGATATTCACATGTTTTTATACAAAAACGACAGAAATCATTGATGTTAGACGCCATAGCTGCCTCCCGCTTTTCCGTCGCTGTGATTACGTCACGTTGTTCGTTACTCTGATTGGTCCTAGCGCTATCCAATTGCGTGCTGACATTTTGAAAGACAACCGTAGATCCCGCCTCATGACTGAGAGCCGTCAATGGTTCGTGGCCAGACTATATATACACATATATAGGATGGCTTGCCAGGCTATGTAAAAACATGAGTAAATACACTATCGTGAACCGGATACATGAGTGTCATGGTGGCAGGATATCACAGAATAGCGCTACGCCCTCTGTTGTCCTGGCGGGGAATTGCTTTGCAGCACTCCGCTGCCTGAACAGAAGTTCGAATGTGAAAACCTTTCAGACGCTCCGTGTGCGTCTCTCCGTTGCGGAGCTCACAGAGAGTATAAACCAGCCTTTACTTCGGACAGCTTACGTTCCGTTCTCAATGGTAGCAGATGGAAGGTGAGTGAACAACTTAAACAAAAACACTCTTAACTCGATTAAATATTAACGAATTTACAAGCAGGTTGCATTATTACACTATTCATAACACATAGGCTTGATACGACATACTTGCACATTTTTAAATTAACGGGCCAAATCCGTCATATTTCACAGCCACATCTCTGGCGTTTATAACAAACCAAACCGTTTGAAAATTGGTTGAAAATTGAGCAAGTTAGAGTTATTTAAATAGTACATTCACCATTGACACCAATGTTACAAAAGGGGGCAGCTGTCTGAAGTAAGATGGCCGCCGCGTAGGGACGTTCGTCCAATTGACGAACAGCGCGGGTAAGGCATCTAGCAATATATATGATATCTATGCCTGAACCTACGTACACCGCCAGAAAGCTAGCATCAGCGTTGCATTCTCTGGATGGAATTAACTGAAGGACTATCAAAGTCTGAGGAGTCACGCCGAGGTTGCATCCTTTTTTCAAGAACTCAAGAAATTTTAGAGTCAAATATTAAAAAATGAAACTGGGCACTAAGCTACCACAAAATCATTTCAGTTTTCAATCACCTGTAAGAAAAGTTTACAAATTTGTCATAATTAGATGTTAAAACTATTTCTTCAAACATTAAACTGAGTTTTGTCATGATGAGTCATGAGTTTTGACTCTTGATTTTTGAAATCCAGGCTGCGGCTCTCGAGGGAAACTCGACTGAAACGTTTAATTATTGAAGAAAAGTGTTGAATTGCACTTTAGTGAAGAGAATATTCTGGGAAATGTTCACTTCTCTGTGGAGAATTATGAGAAAACCTCAAGCTACATAAATTTGCCCAAGGTTGAGAGCATTTCCTCTTATTTTAGCCTCATTTATGGAGTTTTCTAAAGGAAAACATGTGAATTCTCTCTGTTTTAAGCATGAATCACTACCAGGCCACTAGTTGCAGCTGAACGATCATCAGGGCCTGTTCTTCAGGTGACACATGAGTCACTTAAAATACTTATCTGGGACAAGAGCTTTCTCATCTCTAAAAGGCTGCTGAGTCCATTTCCTTGACTCAATTGCTTCTAATACCAGGAGGAGATGAATAACATTGAGATGCACTAAAGAGGACGGTCTAATCACACCGATCACTGTGTGGTTTGGTTACAGCAGTAAAACAAAGGTCACTGACATCACCGCTCAGGAAGCCTGGTGGATATTAGGCCGTATTCACTGATGGAAGATAATTGAGTGAGATAAGCCTTGAGGACGGCGGCGGCCGGTTGTGGAGGGACTTCCAGAGGTATTTTGTATGTGTGTGAGCACATGAGCTTTGACTTGGCAGAAGACGGAGGACAGGTGGATGCTCAGCCAGCCAAAGACCCATTACTTGCTCAGGGGGCAGCAAATGTGTGTGTGTTCATGTGTGTGTGCGTGCAGTAATTACTTTTTCTCTCCATGTGTGCATGTTTGTGTGTGTGTGAGTGTGTGTGTGTGGAGACGGGGTGATTAGAAATGGGTGGCGGGTGGAGGGCTTGTCAGAAGTTATCTTCCATCTCATCTCATCATAGGCAGTCTGGCGGATTCCCTCGATGGCTCAACAGCCCAATGCTGCGGTGCTGCTGTCAATCGGGCCGTCAGCGCCTGCAGAAATCGATGCCAATCTCCTTTGGTTTCTATTTTTAACCCAGGCTCAGCACCCGGGCCTTTGATAAGGATGCTACATTCTTTGGGCTCTTGGATGAGCACCCCCCCCCACACACACCTCTTTCTCCTGCCTGCTGATGAGGGCTGATAAGAGACAAACGAGATGGAGCTTAAAGCGCAGGCCTGCCTGACAACCCGAAAGAGGCTTTTAAGGTGGACAAAATGATGATTGTTAGCTACAAGTTTTATTCTAACAGGTTATAAAATTACAAAAACCCGTCTGAATTTAAACAACCTGTTTTAATACTATAGCTAGATCCAATTCTTGTCTTTAAATAATAAGC
Organism: Aphyosemion australe; assembly: GCA_006937985.1. Taxonomy (NCBI): domain Eukaryota; kingdom Metazoa; phylum Chordata; class Actinopteri; order Cyprinodontiformes; family Nothobranchiidae; genus Aphyosemion; species Aphyosemion australe. The sequence continues at coordinate 5,804,588 of SSNS01000001.1, forward strand.
TCCAGCTCAGTTTCTGTGTTTGACACCAGTTTTTAATTCACTAGCAGGAACCTTTAGGGGGGTGGAGCGCAGTCTAGTGTGACATCGGGATGAGGGTCTCTATTCCTGAATGTGGGAGCATTGTTCTGGATGGGAAAGGTGGAATTCTGCCTGAGAGTTGGGAGTGAGCTTGTGCCTAAATGGGAGGAGTTTAAGTGTCCTGAGGTTTAGTTCATGAGTAATGGGAGAAAACGAGTCATGATGCTTTGTGCCATTTGCATGTAGCTCAGAAGGTAGAGCGGGTTGTCCAGCAAACAAGGTTGTGGGCTCAATCCCGGCTCCCAGTGGAGAATGCTGCTGTTGTGTCCTTGGGCAAGACACCTAACCGATGTTGCCTGCTGATGGTGGTTGAAAGGACAGGTGGCGCCTGTGCTCAGCAGCCTCGCCTCTGTCAGTGCGCCCCAGAGCAGCTGTGGCTACGATGTAGCTCATCATCATGTGTGAATGGATGACTGTAGTGTAAAGCGCTTTGGAGTCCTTAGGCCCTGAAAGGTGCTATACAAGTGTGGGTCATTTATCATTTATAGCCATATAAAGCAGTTTCCTTTTCTTTTCTTTTACTGAAGAGAGTCAAAATAATCATGTTGTTTGTTATCAGGGGCCTCAAAATGTGATATTTTAAAGGTGTCCTAGAATGCAATTAATCAACAATCTAAAACAGAGCTTTGAGCCTCCAAAAAGCATAGGAGCCCTGATACAAGCCATTCTAAACCCCCTTACTCAGGCCTTCAGTGAAAAGAGCTGCTGACCCCTCCCACTCGGCCAGGACATGCTGATTGGTTGGTTTTCCCAGAAGGCCTCAGACACATGCAGGTTTGAGGAGGCGTGGCTCCCCCTTATGACGTGTTAAGGAAGGCTTTCTCAGAACAGAAGTTTTTCTCTCAACTTTTTCAACTTTCTAATTTACATAAAAAGTAGGTCACACACGGCTTTGACTTTTTGGTATGCTACTGTTGACCACCCAAGCTGTCTTATTCAACAACAAGGAAAATGTCTGATATTCTTTTTAGAAAAGTTATCAGCTAACAAGGTCTAAAATGCATATATTAGTAAAAACTAGGGGTGGGAATTTAACGCATTAATTATGATTAATTCATTAATTAGATAAAAAATTATGTGTTAATAAAAATTTATACATTTACCCCTTTGGGCCTGAGGCCCCCCCAATTGGGGGATGTTGAAGTTTAGCAGCAAAATACATGCCCCAAATATCAATGAATATCGACAAGCTGCACCCTAAAAGAACCTGAGAACCTTGTCTACGAGACCATGTAAACCTTGTTAATGTGCTCCAAACACAACTAAAACTACAATCAAATGAGTGATCAGAAATCCCTCTTCATGTGTTTTTGCCTTCATTTCTGCCTCTAATGCTGCTAAAAATCTAATTGTACACATTCTATCCACCCATCTGAAGCTAAGGCTCTATGATTCTAAATATGTATCTCCCAACACCCGACACTTAAGTTTCACAGAGATAATAATAATATAATAGTAATAATAATAATATAAATATATTAATATAATAATAATAATGATAATAATAATAATAATATAATAATAATAATATTAATAATAAGCCAGAGAGCAACAAAAACAGAAATTATTTTTTCCCCAGCATATCTTAAAAAAGTTTCTTCCCTTTGATGTTTCACCTTGAAAAGTTTGTTTAATCCAGACTTTCTTCTCGTTTACTATTAGCCCTGTCTCCTATATCACACAGACTGAAAACAAAGCCATTTTGACTGGAAAAACAGAAAAGATTAAAATATGATTAATCAAGATTAATTAATGACAAAACCTCTATTTAATTAGATTAATTGTTTTAATCGAGTCCCACCCCTAGTAAAAACATTGACATAAAAAAGTAAAAAAGTGCTGATCTGGAGTCTGCTGGAGAGACAAAATTACACCATTCAGGAAATGAAAGTGGGGGACTCACAAAATCTCTTTGAGGGCCACAAATGGCCCCCGGGCCACACCTTGGACACACCTGCTCTACGACATAATGCTCACAGGTGGTGGGGAGACAGAAGACATTTACTCTAGGGAAAATAACACCAATGTTAACGTCTCCCACCTCATGCATGAAGCTGCTGTGGAGCTCATCCTGGTGCATGAAGGAACGTTATCGTCTGTCCTTCCTCCCAGACTCTTTAACCACCGCTGCTCCCAACAAAACCAGTAAACAGTTTTTGCTTCCTTGCTGCTTCATGTGACTTGCTACAGTCTCTTACAATTTTCTTTAAATTTGGTCAATTAATACATTTTTGCAGTATTTTTTACATATATTTTTTTATTCTATGTACAGCATTTTATTTTTGGGAATCTTCTTTGGTCCCACTCAGGGACAAAAAGGAATTTTCTACTCTGATCACCTACGATTAAAGGGATCTGAATCATGACCAAAAGAACCAAATTGTGGACACAAGTGTCTTGGAAAAGAGTTTAGGAATAATCGGAAGAGCTCAGTAGATCGGGGGGAGAGCATGGATAAAAAACGCAGGTCCTCCTCCTCGAAAGGAGCCAGCTGAGGTGGTTCGACCATCGGGCGTCTGATGCTTTCTAGTCACCTTTTTTCCAACATTTGCTCCAAGCCGGAGGACGGGGGGGATTATTTATCCTCTCTGGGCTGGGAATGCTGCGAGATCCTCATGGAGAAGCTCGAGGGTCACTGGGGACTCTCACCTCAGTTAACTCAACTTTAGAAAAGTGATGGAAAGTGTACGGATGGATGGACAATGGGGACCACACCACAACACTGATCAATTTACTGGCGAGTATAATTGAGAGGAAAGTAGAAGAAGCCCTGAAACAGCCTCCCTCTGTAAATCAAGCTGTTTTCCTAACTGCTGCCGTTTTAATCTCACCTAAAACAAACATCTACCCACTGGCTTTTCTTAGATTAGGCCTTCTTTTTAATTGTGTTCATTATTGCCTCTCGATCAATATCCCCTTGCCGTCTCTTTCACTGACCAGGTAGATTATCAGCCTAAATCAGCCTTTAGGAGGTGTTTGCTTTAACTTTTGCAAAGCCATTTTAGATGTTATTAATAAAAATAATATATAACAACATTTAAGCAGCTTTTTGAAGTTTTTAATGAATAAAATTACTTGATGAGTTTGATACAAATGCAAGAGGAGAAACACCACCTGCATGCCTATACCTTCTCTGTGGACTTGATGGCGTTTTATTAAAGCTGCATGTTCATAAAAACTCCTGGAAAATGAACTTTCCCTCAAGACTTTGACTTCAGATGTTGCACATTAATAATCTCCATTTGCTTTGTGATTTTCTTGATGCTGACGACTCGTGTTGAGCTCCATTTCATCGCAGTCTGATTGTGTTTGACAGAAACGTTGTGCCGAGGAGAGAAAAGTGTTTTGTGTATAAAATAACTGAGATCTGAAGGACTAGCTTCCAGAGGATGTTGCTCCTTTGATGATACCCTGAGATCTTTCTTTCCGTTGTGAAAGAATAACAACAGAAACATAATTAGTAGAAGTTTTGTAAGATGTTTTGACAACTTATGCCTGACTTTGATGCAGACACAGCAGATGCAGAAAGCAGCTGCTCAGATAGAGCGTTATATAACCGAGGGGTCAAAGGGTTGACCCCTGTCTCACCAAGCAGCTGTGTGTTTCACTACTGCATCCTTGAGCAAAGTTACTTCACCCAACCTGTCCTGAAGTCCTTCTGCAAAACAAAAATAACAAAAAAACATCTAAAGCTTCATTTTTCTTCATCCTGCTGTTTTTCCTAGAAGAAATCTCGCAACGTTTCTCTCGATGGTTTTGTGTTTCGCTCAAAAACGTGCTGGCAGATCTTGATTCGAGCATTTTTCTTCTAATTGGATGTTTTTGTCGATGCAGGATTAATCAGCCGCAGGGTATTTAATGTTGTTTGGGCAGCTGAGAGGTAATACAGCCAAGCCATTAACGCATCATTAAAGAGTCCTAAACACTGTAATTGCAGCCAGAGCGCTGACGCTACACTCTCATTAAGTGGACCCTAACAGAAGTCATCGTCTCGTCGTGATGGGTTTCACTGAGATGTCGGAGAAAAATCTGTGGAACTCAGCATGTTGTTGTCACAATGAGATGTCCATACAGGTCACGCTGTGAGAAGATCATTTCCAAAATGCCATGTGGACCTTTGAAAGCCACTGAAGCTTCTTTTTTTTAATTACAAGCTGCAAAACACGAACTCCAGCTGCTCGTGCCTTCACAGGCTCTTCTGTTTCAGCTCGGGTCGGGGCGATTATGCAGAAACTTGCAAGTCACACATTGTTTGGACTTCCACACCAGACATTTCATCTGAGCACACTGCATGTATAGCCAGCTGATTTAAAGGCACACTTGGCAGTTTTGGCTTGCATTTAGCACCCCCTAGTGTTTGCATTTTGTCTTCACGGGCTCCTGTAGAAGAAAACATGGCATCCAATATGGCGTCGCCAAGAGACTTGGGCCCAATCCCAATACTCGCACTTGCACCCTGCATCCTTCAATTGCTCATTCCCGGCCAGGGGTGCGAGTGCGTAGGGTGTCCCGATTCTCAAGTGATTCTCAAGTGAAGGTGACCACGCCCCTTTTGCACCCTTAATCCACAATTCACCCAAGTCTGCATCGATGCAGTCTCTAGGCAAAGGTATTACCCACAATCCATTGCTGCGTGGGAAGTTTGAGAAGAAGGCGGAGCAATGGCTCAAGTGCCTTTTCTGAAAACATGTATTTTGCATAGTTTTTCAAATAAAAGAAGTTCATTTTAAGACAACTGATGATATTTATTCATGTTCTGAATGTTTTAGACTAAGATTTAATGTGGACAGCAGTACATTTTGTTTGTTTAAAAGTTGTTAATGAAGTTTTTTTTAAAAAGTAGCACAAACAGCGACCGGCATCCCAGCATGCATCACGGTCGATGATGCAATGCTCCCTGTCCCAATTCAGCACACTTGTGTACTACGCACTTGAAGCCTTACTGCACACCTCCTCTAAGTGCACTTCACAGAAGAGCGTAGGGCGCAGTGCGAGAATTGGGATTGGGCCTTAAACCTGCTCCTATGTGTTTTAGACTCGATTTTTATGGTTATATGTTATGAAGCCAGCAGTATTTCATTTAATTCATTTTCAACAACATTTTGATGGATATTTCTAAAGATTAATGATTACTACTAATCTAACTCCTCAGCCTTCATTAGTGTCTACAGGAGCGGTTCATCACTAAATCAAATAAATCAGCTGTGTTCATTATCTGAAACATGCTGGAAGCAGACTGCAGCGTAAGTCATGTCAGCTCCACTTTACTAAGACCAACAGAGACCGGCCCGGCACTCTGAAGTTGCAAGTGTGGTATTCTGACCACAGAGGGCGGTGGGGGTATGAGTGACATTTCATTAACCCGGTAAAGGATCATTTTAGCACTTACTGGCTCAAGAAAATGATTTAAAAATATGAAAAAGTTGCATTTTATGGCTTTAACCCATGTTTTCCTCCCCTGTCAAAATGAGGCTGATTTTGCAGAAATGACTGAGACAGCTTTTCAGGAAATACCTGAGAAGTTTTCCTGCTCAATCCTGCCCTGAAGATTCTCAGGAAACTGCTCTTAACTCTGTTTTTAGGCAGGATTTGGAAAGAATCGAATTTACCTGCTAATGTGTTGCTGCGGTAGCTAGAATCTAGACCAGGGGTGCCCAATCCTGGTCCTGGAGGGCTGGTATCCAGCAGGTTTTAGTTGTAACTCTGCTTCAACACACCTGATTTCAATTAGCAAGTGATTAACAGGCTTCAGCAGAGCTTGATGAGCTGCTGCACAGGTGATTCAACCACTGAATCAAGTGTGTTTGAGCAGAGAAACCACAAAACCTGCTGGATAGCGGCCCTCCAGGACCAGGATTGGGCACCCCTGATCTAGACCGTCATTTGCAGAAGCAAAATAATTTTGCTTTGCATGAGCTAACCCCTAAGCCTAATCCTATATATTCACATATATAGGATGGCTTGCCAGGCTTTTGCTGCGGTGCATCACACTGCAGCCGCTGAACAGGAAACAGATGGTCAGAGCCATTCTTGTTCCTCGCTGCTCCTTCCGACGGCTACAAATATCTGGCTAGCTGTTAAGAAACAAGGAAAATACTTTATGCATGACTTTCAAACGTGTTTTTAAAGCTGCTGCATCAGGAATCAGTTTTTAGCTAATCAGCTCGTCTCAGTGTGGATTTGACTTCCTGTTGCCCTCCATCTCACTGCTGCTTCTGGGCTTTTTATTTTTAGGTTTCTTGCCTTGCAGGCAAAAACAACACCGCCTTTTTAGAAAATACAGAACCAGCATGGAGCAGTGAATCATTTCCCCCTTTTAGAAAGATCAAAATTTCCCCTAAAATGGTGACAAATAGTTTATCCAGCAAGCAAGTATATTTACTTTGAAATAAATCTGCTGAATCTGGCTGAATTTCCCCAGAAGCTGTTTGTGAAACAAGCAGAAAACGACTTTTTGTTTGTGTAACTCATCAAGCTTGATTTTGGGATCTTATTTTATCCTCCCGCATTAATCTTTGGAACTCTAAACAACCTGCAGCCGTGTCGACTCATCGTCCACATCAGTCCCTCTGAGGACACATCTGTGTCAATAGTTAACAGATTTCGTGTTTTAATTACACGCTCCCTTTTTGTGCACTCTCCCAAATTTCAGGGATTATATCATCAGCGTGCGTGCCAACAAACATGGGAGCATCTTTGCCTTCCACTAATTGGAAAAAGGAGCAGTGCCAGAGCTGGAAGGAGAACCCTTCCACTGAAAAAGACTGAATGTGGAAGACATTAAAGGAAAACAAAAAGAGGGAGAGAGAGGAGTGTGTGGTCTGCCTTGGGCAGCTTGTGGATTTCCTGTGATTTCATCAGAAAAAAGATGGCTGAGGCGATTCCCCCAGACAACAGGCAGGCAGCCGGTGCGTGTAGGCGAGCGCGCGAGCGCTGCGTCTCAAACTCTCAGAGACAAAGTAAAAGAGTCTCGCTGCGTCTCTGCTGGATTTTATTCTGTTTCAGCTCACCTGATGTGAGCCGACTGTAAGGAGTAACAGCGCAGCTTTATTTTCTATTGCATTAATGGGATCATGATTATAGACTCAATATTTTCCAACACGAGGGATTAGGGCTATAAAAAACAGATTAACTTGCACTAAATTAGTCTTTTCGATGTGTTTAAGTTTGTTTTATTACAAACCACTTTTTGAAGCATATTCAGCTAAATGAGCTACAGCTCTCTTCAGCTGCAGCTTATATAATGTGCAAAGGAACCAGATCGCCTCCACCTTCATATTCTGAAACAGGTCTAGTGAGACTTTAAGATGGGAAACTCCTGTTTTGACTTGGGAAGTGTGCGATATTCTAAATCATAAAAATTGCAAAATAAAAATAAAAATACGACAGACAAATGAAAGAAGAGAAATGCTGCAGGTTGAACTGGGATTATTCATAATTTATTGAGCAGTAGTGAGATTACAGCTGGGAACAAATGAAGCACAGAAGACAAAAGAGCATTATTTATTACAGGAAAATCAAAGTGGAGCTCCGGGGGGGAGCAGATAAAGTGGAACAACGCTCATACATTCAGCCTACTGTACACAAACATGCAGCATAATGCAGCCGTCACCGGAAAACCCCGTTATCCCAGAGTTGTCCTTTCCTTTACCTGAGCTTCAGGATTCTGTGACCTTGTAGAACTGGATCCTAAAATGAAGACTAGGCTGATTTCACTGATCATTTTGCACGTGAGGCTCCTTCCATAGATGCCATTGTGGTTGATTCCCACCTTTAGATTCCCATGGACCCCCTACAGGTTAAAAAAGAAACCGAATCCTTCCTCAGCTTGCTTTAATGTCTCTCAACCCCCCCACATGACTTGATTAAAATTGAGGAAAAGAGCCTACGTGGGAGTGGGAACCTGAAAAATAAATTACACCGATAATGCAAGAACGAGAAACTTCTCAACCCTCCCACTAAATATTAGATCACACCACCCTTAAATAAATCATTAAACGTCCACAGACCTCATCTATTTCAATTTCACCGTGATTTATTATGCCTCTGATATAATGTCCCACAATCGCAAACATGTGTCTGATTTCTGTAATATCCACTGATTAATAATTCACTTTTTTTGAGTGTGGGGGGGGACTCAGCCTATTTAGGCTTAATTCAGCTTCAGAGAGCCAGCAGCAGCCTATTTCACAGCAAATACAAACAGAGAGTTGACATTTAAACCCAAAGCCTGCAGCCCCCACGTGGACCACCAGCAGGATCATTTGAATTTCTTGCTTAATTAGTTGACACCGAGTTCAGCTCTGGCGAAATCTGCTTCTGATGAATACCATTATTAGAGAGCCAAACTTTCAGCATAATTAAAGAGTGAAGGGGTTGGGTTAGTTTTCCAGACTTTAAGCTTTAAAGAGGAAACTGGTTTAAACAATTCCTTCACGATTCAGCGGTTTCAAGACAAAAATAAAGCATTCCTGCTGACTTTGGAAAGTGGACGACTTTTTCTTCATTGCAACAAGCACAATACTAAGGATTGTCTCAAATACTCAGCAGATTACATGATTATCATGTTAAATATTTGAAAATAAAACTTTGGAGAGTTGTCTGTGTCCCAATTAAAATAAAAAAAGAGCTGGTTTTAAGTTTAGGACTGGAGCTGCTACTGTTACACCAGTGGATCTAATCACCATCACCCAGTATGTTTCAGTGTCTCTGCTCCAGCACACCTGGTTGAGTAGCTGAAGGTTGATTTACCTCCTCAGCAAGTCCTCCAGAAACATGTCAGTGATTCAAATCAGATGATCTGGAGCAAAGAAACTGGTTCAACTTTACAATAAGGCTTCCACATTCAATGGCTAATAAACAGATTATTGATGTTAATTAAGCTGTAACCCGGTTAATAATTGTTTATTATGCATTAATTAAGGGTGAGAAAACGGACCAGTTTCTTGCAAAAAAGTGAGCCACATCTGTCCTCTCGTTCTCATCTTTACTTAATGCATAATGAACACCTATTAATGATTTACAAAGTGTTCCAGATTAATCAACAACTTATTTATAAACTATTTATTAGCCAGTTATAACAGGAGCTAAAACAAGTAGGATAGGATATAGGATTGAACACTACTGTTTCAAATTGGATAAACATTAATTAAAGGTTGAATATTGAACAATTTAATAAAAAATTATATTTAAATAAAATCCCTCCACGGGGCGTTTAGAGGTGTGCAGAATGAAGGTGCAGTATTTCCTTTAAAAGCTTTATTTTAATAAAAAAATAATCAAATATTTATTTTGATGGGCACGACACTGGGTTTATGTTTACATCTACCAGCCACTAGAGGGCACTGTTGCAGGTTTCCAAATACAGTAAACAGTCCGCTCGCCACTGCGAGGCTGGCCCTGTGGAAAATGGCGGACTCGGCAAGCCAAGCAGCTGCTTCTGAACCGAGAAGATGTTGTTATCCTTCTCAGAAGAGAAGTGATGGTAAAAGATCTAAAACCAGAGTGAGTTTAGGTGAAGCCTACAACAGATGGACCCAAATAAAACATTTTGATGCCATCAAAATGCACGCGGAAATGACAAATTTTCTCATGGATAGGCAACAGCTGCAGCAACTACAACCTTCACACACTAGATGTCGCTTTGGTGTTCGTGTTCCATATTCAACCTTTAATGATGCTTTATAACATCCAGCTTTGGTTTAAAATATTCTTTTGTAAACAGACTAAATGAAACCATTTCTTTAGCAGCATCAGCAGGCTATTATTGGAGCTTTAACTCAAGTGATCACAAAACAGGTGCATCAGATCTGCGTCGGTAAACTACGTGGGTGATCCTCGAGGACTTTGGCAAAAAACAAAGATTGCCGTCATTATTATTTCCCTTAAAATCCTAAAGTTATTTGTTGTTTTGCTGGTTGTTTGATGTCACCCAGTCCCAGAGAAACTCCTTTAAGAGTCCTAATATTTAATGTTTGTTAGTGGCATTAACTTTGTGTTTTTCAGATTTCTGCTGTAGACGAAACTAAAGGATCTAAAGATGATTGTGCTGCTGCTCCCTTAGACAGAAAGATCTAGATTGTAGAGTTATTAAACTTAAGCATCATTGTTTATTGAAATCTCTCTCGGTCACTCATTGAGTCCCTTCATATGAATTATGAAAGAAATTAAAAGGCGAGCCAGCTAGCCCTCAATTTAAGTGATGTAACTTTTCAGGAAATGCTTTACTGATTATATTTTTTGACATCTGGCGTACTGCAACCCACTAAAACCCCATAATTACATAATTAGTTAAATGATTTTAATCACTATGTCAATAATTCATTTAAAACTTCCCACCTTTACATGACAAGTTACATTATATTGATGTTATCACTTTTAAATAAAAACATTACATGTGGTGGGATCATTCTGATTGATTTGAAGCCTCGCACCGAGCCGCTGCTACAGGTGAACACGTCTGTCATCACTTTTGCATCACGAGGGAACAGAGAAGAGATTATCAGACAACGCTGATGACCTACCTGCATCAGTCGTTTCATTTCTACTGAGACCTTTCTGGTACCAGCGTTAGAGAAAGGACTGCAGGGCAGAGGAGTGAAGGAATGAGTCTTAAATTCAAGACACATGCAGCCAGCATGCAGAAGGGAAAATGGGTGTTTTTTTATTCTAGCTCAAACTTATAATGAATTTTACACGTTTACCTATAAAAGAATCATGCAAGACTTAAGTACAGTGAAGAATTGATTACATTTATTTGTAACTTTGGTCTAAAAGTTATAGTTGCTCTCCAGTGAAAGTGGGCATTGTGGGTAATGGGCAGGACATTGATGTGAACATGGCAGCTGTCATATCCACGGGAAGCTCTCTGCATGTGTCAGCCAGCATGTCGAGCGCTCACCGCGTGTTTAGTGGCTTCTACTCCTACATGAACCCATCTACCATCACGTAGGAATAAAAAGCCATAAGACACAACAGCAATCTCACAGGAGGAAGGGAAAAGCAGGAAGGAGGAGAGAATACTAATAGAGGACTCCAAAGTAGCCATAAAAGGAGGGAGTTGTTCTCTCAGCTGGAAGGAGAAGAAGAGCAGAAAGTGATTCCCAGGAAGCGGGGAGTGTGGTTAAGGAGAAAGATGATTTTAAAGTGGAATGATGCAAGGAAATGAGACAGAAAGGAGTCTTTCATGAGGCAGAGGAAACCCACAAGTATTCAGAAGGCGACGCTCGGTGTTTGCCTGCTTCTGTTTGATTATGTGCAGCAGATGAGTTTGTACTGCAGGCGTTGGTAGATTCAGAAAATTCCTCTGTGTGCAAGCTATATTTGCTATGCTGAAAACAACCTGCTCTGATGAACCTAATCAAAATCCATCTGCTCTGTTTCCAAACACACACACACACACACTTTCCACAGGCACGCCTTTTAAAGTGTAGTTTAAATGAAAGCCTGTGTTTCAGCAGATGGTTCACAGATAAATATTTACCTCTGAAAACCAGACACACTGGGTAATATGCATTTGTGTGTTCGCTCTTCTTCTGCACCGGAAAGCTTTTCGTGTTTGCAAGCAAAAAGTGTGTGTGTGTGTGTGTGTGTGTGTGGGGGGGGGGTACAGTACAAGTGTGTGCATGCACAAGTCAGGCGGATAAATATGTATGACTCCACAGCGGTAGGTTTCCTGCTTTGTATGCTAATGATCTAATTCAAGTTTAATTATGCAACGCAGGAGGGTGGGGAGGTGGAGGAGGGCGGATGCACCACTGAACGACCTCATGAGATAAAGCTTTGGCAATGAGGTAACAGATTTAATCTAACTAATCTGACGGCAGAAAGAGTGGGACTTTCCGTGGAGACCGTAAAGGCTGCAGGCGATAATAAAGGTAATGTATCAGATTAGAGATTAATTTAATGGTCGCTATCGATGATCAAATTAGAGGCAATAATTCAACCCAATGAGGAAATATTTTTAAACATGAAGAAAACAAAAACTGTTTAACCCTGGTGGTTATTAAGGTAAATGAACACTGATTATATTTCGTTGCACCCTGTTTTACGTTTTCATCCAGTGCTTTAAATGTGGTGCATCCTTCTGATGATGTCAGAAATACTGACTTGAATCAATCACTACAAGGATTTTTCTTGTTACATAAACATAAGTGAACTAGCTGAGGTGAGGTTAGTGAACCTTCATGTGAAATTTCATGTGTTTGTCTAATTTTGGAACATGTTGGTTGCATTTCACAGATTCATTCTCTGATGTGATATAAAAGGTCAATTAATCAGATATATAAAAATGCTAATAATCAAAGAATTTGCGAGAAGATTGGTCACTGGCATCAAGCAATCAACCATTACCTCAATTAAAGTGACACTCAGTGCGTTTACATGCGCGTCAGAAAACTGACTTGTCCTAAAAAGACGTTTTTTTAATTCATGTAAACACGTTAGTCTGGCTGAAGGTGAACTGGTTCTAACTGGGCCGAAGCACCCAGATAATGCGTTAGTTATCTGAATTCATTCTGCTTGTAAACGGGTTAGCCGAACTGAACCGCAGTAGCGGTCTTCTGATAATATCATCGCCACAAAGTAGCTAACACGCGTAACACCATCAAACAGTGCAGTACTAAATAAGCTGTGCTGCAGCGTTGTTGTCCATTCCTTCAGCCATTTTACATATCCTGTTTCAATTCCATCTGCTTCTCTCCCACCAGCGTTTATTTACTATTTGTGTTGCTACAAGCTAACCGGAAAAATGCCGACATGAAAGGGAGCATGTCGCCACCTACTGTACTGGAGTGGAACAAACTTCATTTGAGAGGTCGGTTTTCTAATGCACATGTAAACTAGGATAAAGACTCCCAGCTTATTACCATAAGATGGACCTGGATCGACTTAGATGTTGATACTGCACATGTAACCGCACTGAATAAGTAGTTTTTACCATTAAGCTCTAGAAATATCCATCAAAATGTTGTTGAAAATGAATTAAATGATGCCCAGTTGTTGAAAAATATTGGCGGCTTCATAACATATAACCATAAAAATCAGGTCTAAAACACATGGGAGCGGGTCTAAGTCTCTGGGCGACGCCATATTGGATGCCATGTTTCCTTCTACGGGAGCCCATGAGGACAAAATGCATTCACTGATTTGTAATAAATGGTTATAAAACTTTAGCCATACATAAACGTTTTTGTTTAAACATTTACCTCTTCACTTCAATTCAATTCAATTCAGTTTATTTATATAGCGCCAGATCACGACAAGAGTCGTCTCAAGGCACTTCACAAAGTAACCATTCCAATACAGTTCAGTTCATAAGCCAATCAGTAAAAAAGTTTCCTATATAAGGGACCCAGCAGATTGCATCAAGACACTGACTAGTGTCATTGTGTTGGTACAATCCTCATACTAAGCAAGCATTTAGCGACAGTGGGAAGGAAAACTCCCTTTTAACAGGAAGAAACCTCCAGAGGATCCTGGCTCAGTATGAGCAGCCATCCGCTACGGCTCACTGGGGGTTGAGAAGACAGAGCAGGCACAGGCACACCCCGCACCCACACACACACACACACACACACACACACACACACCCCATATATCAAGTAGTGTTTCTATG